>PVJI01012821.1:0-50017 GCA_004026765.1 Micronycteris hirsuta | reverse complement strand
GAGAAAGGTAATATTAGCTTGAAGCATGTGATCCTAAGCCGAGCAGAGCCCTGGAGTGTCTGCTGGTTTCCTAACCATTCTTAAATTAAGGCACTGCAATCTGTTACATAAATTTCTATTTTCTTATTTTAGGTTCAGCCAGCATTTTGCTAGTGAATAAATCAGACATCCCAGATGTCATTTCTCTCTGACTAGATATAAATCACAACCAAAAGGCTTGCTGGGTTTGCCAAAATCACTTCATATGTCAGGGATAGCCAACCTTACTGCCCCCAGATTCTCGCCCCACCCCCAAAGGAAGGAAGAGAGCTCTGGCCATCAACACAGCATCAAAGAACATGCAATTCCTGTGTGGAGCAATGAAACCATCCGGATGTTTACGGCTATAAATGGACAGGGTGTTTCCCTTACTCAGTGGACATGGAGAAGCTCCCCTTACTGCTCCTTTTGTCATTAGAGATGTCCTAACTGGGCCTGGTTGGTGAGGAACTACTTCACAGGACTGAAAGATGAGGAGTTTGTCAGCACCAGTTCATTTCTTTAGGTGTGTATTACTCAGGGGAGGCTACTGCCACAGGAAGTAACTCAAAACCTCAGTGCTTTCACACAGAAAGATTTCTCTCTCACTCACATCGCCCTTCCCATGCGGGTCCTCTGCTGCCCTTGCTCGATCTCATGGCTCCAACACCCGTGAGAGCCTCCTGAGAGGGCTCCCCCACTCTCTGCGGCTCACCTGGATGAGGAGTGTAGGTTTGTACAGGGCATTTCCTGGTCAAGCCTGAAGGGGGCGAACATCACTTCCACATCCCATCCCTCAGAACTCAGCCTTAAGGGCCACTCTCAACTGCAAGGGAGGCAAGCCAATGTGGCTTTTTTCTGAGCACAACAGAAGTGATTTGTGATTATCTGGCCAGCTTTATCACAGATGCCAGACTCCTCTCCCCTACCCAGTGTCTGCTGAGTTCTAGATGCTTTGCTGAGGGATGTCCATTTTCTGTCCCTCCCTGAAGGTACTTGAATAGTCTAGGTACAAGAACTCCTATGCTGGGAAACAGTCAGTGATGGACAGGTGGTCTAGAAGTAAATTAAGACACAGTGTTTAGTTATTAAGGGTTAAAATGATAAAAATAAGAATTAGATATGGATGACACATACATATATATCATCAATATATTATTCTCAACAGAAAAGATGAAAAATTTCTGACATAGTCTTTATATAGATTATGTCATAGAGTTAAAAAATTTTCAAAATGAATTTAGCCAAATATTTTCATCAGTCACAAATAGATGGAGGAAGCTATACTAGCCTAATTCAATATTTAGCAATATTTATAATAAATAACAAACTAACATTTTTTATCCTCACTCAAGGAAATTTTTCATCACTTTTTTAGAGATAGAAGGAAAGAGAGAGAAAGAAAGAGAGAATTTGATGTGAGAGAGAAACATCAATTGGCTATCTTCTCATACTCACCCTGACTGGGGACCAAACCCACAACCAGGGCATGTGCCCTGACTGGGAATTGAACCCACAACCTTTTGGCCAGGGCAATAAACTAACATCATAAGTTCAAAGTCCCTACTTGAAAAGCAATTTTTCAAATTAGTGAAAGATGGATTTTTAATCTCCATCTTTACCTACCACTGGTGTTCAAAGGTACCTGTCTGAGAGTGATTCGAATATAGCAAATGAAAAATTTAAGGTTTAGAAAGAAGCCGTAATTAACTTCTGTCATTGCTGATCCCTAGCTCAGTGACTCATTGCGAGAGTGGCAGAGGAGGGGCTGCAAGGTGACAATGCACTTCTGTATGTGTAAAACACAGGACTTTTATGGTTTTTCAAAACAGTATTTTTATTACATAAGACAGAAGTAATTTTTTAGGTTGGGTATCTTTTCAGTGTTTTTCCCCTCATGAGAATTTTAGTGAGCAGTTTATGCACTGGGAGAAGACTGTTAAAAGAAGCAGAAGGAATTAAGAAAGACTAGCAGTAAATCAGGGAAGCTTTGCCTTAAAGCACAGAATAAAATTCCAAGCAAAGTATAGTTCAGCTATTTCTGAGGTGCATTTAAATTTTTTTAGTTTATTTTAAAAATGTCTTATAATGTTTTTATTGCTACTGTTCAAGGCATATTCATTTTGGTTTATTCACTTGTGAGACTAAAGACATTTTGTTGTTGAATTTTATAAAGCTTGAATAAATACATTTTATTTTTTGTAAGCCCGAGCTGAAGGGGTTATTTTCTTCCTTCTTTCCCTACTGGCTTCTTTATTTACCCCAGAGATTTTTATTCCTTCGAATTACTTTCTTCCTAGAGGACAAACTTCCTTAGAGAAAATTCTTGGCTTGTTATTCACTGTATTTCCAGCATCTACAACACTGTCTGACACATACTAAGTCCCCAATTAATATTTGTTGAAGACTTGGGTGGCTATAAATGCAGGCATGTTGTCTTTAGTCCCTCATAGGCATAAGAAAAAATTATTGTGCCATAATGTCCTGGACATAGGCCTGGAGATAAACTGGATAGTTTTGTTATCTACATTGACACTGTACCAAAAGTTTCCTCATTCATTCTTTTACTCATTTATTCATTTATCAGTGCATTTTGAATGCTGTGTACAGCACCAGCCTAGGCATCATGGACAAGAAAGTATAAGACAAAGACCCTGCTAAGGACTTACTTTACTGAAGATTAAAAAGCCTGCTCAGACTTGGGTGACATGATGATAACATAGTGGACTCGTACAGCCAGGGGAGAGTGCAGCCACTCCTAGGGACGCTCTTTTATAAGGCACGTGGGGGCTGTGACCTTGTTCTTCAAAAGACGTCCTGAAAAACAAGGAACTGTTACAAGTTTCTGCAACTGGGGAGAAATAATATCTTTACTTGCATCTTTTATAAAGCCCAGAGCCTGTCTTTTAATTGGAAATCAATATGAAATTGATTGATTGAGTTATACTGCTGACAACACATTAGCCAGTTGAAGAGATTTTGAAGTGGTAATGATGATTCTAGGTAGCCTTCCACGAAGCGCAGGGGCGGTGATATTTGCCTCATAAAGGCTGCTTCTATCGCGTACGTCTAGGAGCTTTATGCAAGGGCATATATTGCAGCGGTCCCTATAGCCCTAAAGTGGGGAACAGTGTGTGTCTCCATGAAACTTGTCCTCTGGGATACATATAAATTCATTTCCCTGGACTTGGGTATACACCAGCTGTGCCTAATTTGTGATGTGAAGCCTACTATAAGGGAAATTACCCTACAGATAGAGGATGCGAGGAAGACATTTTCCAAAACGGATTGAATTTCTAGTGTTTGCCTGAAGAAAGTGAGTGCTACCTTCTTTCATTCCTTTGAGGAACGACAAGAAATTGGTCAGGGATTGGGAAGTGGTGGCCATATTTTATTGAGCTCCACCTTCCCAACAGTAAAATTCTAATTAAATACGTGTTAGATCCAGGATAGACTAAAGCATAAAATAGAATAAAAGAAGACCCTTGCAATAACATAATGAGAAAAGTATTTTTAAACGGAGTTAACACTGTTTGAAAAATGAGGCAAACTTGATTCTGTCAAGTGTGGGGCTCTCACGTGGCAAAATGTTCTACACACAGCACAGATGTGTGCTGACAGATATTCGGAAAAGAAGGAAGAACATGCTGTGGAAAAACTGACAGAAATTGCTCATATAAATCTTTGGAACATTCATAAATGAGTTATGGCAAATTTTTACAAAGAATGCACTTTAATAAAAAATGCACGATTTAGCCAAAGTGTCTCAATTTTTAAAAATTTGTACTGATTAGCAAGAAAAAGAGATAGAGGAAAAGAAGTTGGTTTTCCTCAAAGCCAAAAAGAAACAAAGAGGGGAAAATACAGCGTTAGTGAAAGTTTTCTCAGTGGAATCTGGAACTTGTCATATTTTTCACTTTAAAATCTCTCAAGATTATAAGATCTTGGAGGCTTGACACTGTTGTGTAGATATTCTTATCTCTAATGTGAGTTATAATAGACCATAAAAAATACAAGAACCAAGTAGAAAAGGATATGTCATAAGATGGAGAAGATTTCACCTACTGTGCTTGTTTAAGTGTGGGTGGTTGCGGTAGGAAGTCATTGGGAACTCAGGCTCATGTGTCTTTTTGCTCTGCTGTCCTCACCATGTGGCTTTCATCTTGTGGAACGGCCACATTTCAGCCACCGGAGTGGAGGGCATACTTCTTTTTAAATGACATATTCTGGAAATTATACGTAACAATTTATCTTAGTTCCTATTGGCCAGCATTTAGTCACATGGCCCTGCTTAGCTGCAAGGAAGGCTGGGAAATGTAATCTTTAGCCAAGTAGCCTAGAATCCAACTAAAACTCAGGGAAATGAAATGGAGAAAGACGGCAGTACCAGCTAATAGCTTCTGTCACTGGGCTTGAGAGGAGTGCAAGCAGAGTCTCGGAACTGACGTGGTGCAGGCTAAGCGCAGAGGTTGGAGTTTGTGAAACTAGCAGTGGGAAATAGGACAGATGCGGATAAGGTGGAAAGTTAATTTTATTGAGAGCTTATTAAGGATCAAATACTATCCTATGTGATTTTTCTGGACTAGCTCATCTTATTCATCAAACAACTCTCTGAGGTAAGGATAATAACTATTTCCACTTGACAGATGAAGAAACTGAGGGACAGAACACTTCCAAAACTGACTCAAGAACATATACCTAAAAGCTGCCAATGTGGAAAGAAAAATCAGGATGAACAGATATTTAAACATTTAGGCCCGAGTCCATATGAGGGTGGAAAGAAAATGTCTACCCACTGGGCTTACTTCAGAGAATCTCTTTGGATGGACTCTATATTCCTGCTGGTCTCTTCAAGGAAACATTTTTGAAAGCCTGCTTCGCTTATTCATTATGACATTTCTGCCTAAAATTCTTCCAACGATCTCCTCTGCTCCCTTTCTTTCCTAAGCAGTGTTCTGTTTGTGCTGAGGCCCTCTGGCTCCAGTAATCAGTTCATCGGCCTCATGGCTGGGCCATCTCTACATAGCAAAACCTCTCGCACTCCCCTAGTGATGGCAGGGAGACGGGTCCTTTCCCTCCCTTAGCCTCGAACCACTGACTTTGACTTGCTGATGCCACCAGGCTGTGAAGTGCTGCCAGGCTAAGCCTAGGCCTTTCCTCTTAGAGGAATTTCCTTCTCCTGACCCTGCTGTGCCTCTGTCACATCCATAGAGGTCATAAAGTATCTGGGCACATTTCAGCAAGTGGTTCTGGCCAGCCAGAGCAGAACTATCGATATACAAGTATCTGCTTATTTTGATTAAATTCAATACGTTGGCTTTATATGGCACAGCCTAGAAATATGAGTGGAGCACACTCTGTGACCACAGAAATCTTACAATTCATGTAAAAGATGAGTCCAAAAAAGATAGCATTATATGGAAGAATAAATTAAGTGCCAAAAGAGGTGAAAGTCTATAGTGTCCTATCTATTGAAGAAGTCCCTGTCATATAAATCCATGTTAAGTGAATTACCCCCAAGCTGTATCATGAGTAATTTCTTTGAATTGAATTACACATATGCTCTACTTGGAAAGGAGGGAGAAAAAGCAAAGCAGAAGCTAGGCAAGGCCACCTCCATGCACCCTTCTGTGTAATGAGCACACATCTTGGAGGGAGTGTGAGACGGGAGCCATGAACGTGCCCGTCCCTCAGTAGCTGCAGCTGTCGTGTGCTGTAGAGCTCTGCAGGGGCAGAGTCAAGGAGTTTGAACTTTAAAGGTGATTTCAGGAGTTTCACTGATTAACTTTGAGTTGACTTCACAACTTAGCAGTAGTACCAGAAGTTAATCCACTTTATAGGAGTTTGACATAGATGAAGACGAGAACCTTCCTGGTGGAGGGAATGGCATGAACCAATACTTGGAGCAGAGGAGAATATTGGAACATAGTGGGGAACATATGGAGGCGATGGGAGAGGAACCTCATGAAATGAATCTGAAGCTAAATATTTACCCATCTGAAAGCCAGTCTTTCTGTGCTGTTCAGAATCATTCAGACATGGGGCTCATTTCACCTTCTCATACCAGACATTACAAGAAGCAAGGTTTACTTTCTGTGCGAGACAGTGATGTGGAAGGTGGTGGACAATGAATTCAAATCCAGATGCTGATGTAAAGTGAATCTGGGTCCTCAGGATTCATTTTCTTTTCTCTTCGTTGGTATAGTAGCTCCTAATACTTAAGATTGCCTTCAAGATGGAGACAAGATAATGCATTTGAGAGCAGCAGAGCTTGGCAAGTGATTGGCTCTCTCATTATCCCACACCTGTTGGTGGCCTTGCCAAAGTGTCTCATCTAAGCCTGCTCCACCTTGCCAGCGAAAACACACATAATCTTCTGATTCCAGGAGAGTGTGACTAGCTGCCCTAGAGGCTCTGCACCTTTCTTTGACTCACTCTACCCTTCTGAAATCCCATCTCATCTCTTCATGGCTTTGCTGTCTGGTTGGGATATCACACAGCCCTGGGCGCAGATCCTAGATGAGGATCCTATTTTTCCAGGAGCAACAGCTGCATTTTCACTGGGTTTTCTGCATCCAGATCCCTACTGTAGAGAGAAAGGGTGGGAGTTTCAGAGGCTAACACAATTTGTGGAAGAAGTTTAAAAGGTATGGACACTTTCTTTTGTATCCCTCAAATCACACTGTGTTAAGAAATTGCCAAATCACTCCACCCATGGGCGTGGTGACATGATAGAAAGATAAATAGAAGTTAATCAGTGAACAGAGAAGGCCTATCTTCTAATGTTGAAAAATTTATGGTATGACTGTCCCCTAATTTTTTCCTCTCTGTGTGCTTTGTACCTTATCATATTTTGTCAATAATTTTAAAATTTACAATGGAGAAGTGCAATGAAGAATTAGGAAAAGCTACTAGAACAACTTGTAATTGAGTTTCATAAGATTATAGATTAATTATGTAGAAGTTACGAAGTTTATTTGCAGAAGACATGTTGAAAGTTTGAAGAATGAAAGTTTAGGTCTGCTGATGTGAGTGTATTTCTTTTGGGAAAAATATACCATAACAACTTAAGTGGCAATAACCAATTTATCCTTCATTTCTGTGTTTTAATGAAGATCTGATTGCAACGAAGTACATTGTCCAAGTTTCTAAAATTAGTCAGCCTAACAAACTGAAGTAATTGCAATCAGATATCGCGGAAGATCAGGTCAGCAAGTTATCTGAATGGGGAACAAATCTGTGTACAATTTAAAAAGGCAATCTAACATGCTGGAGTTCCTCCCTTAACCTCACACTCCCTTTCTCCTTCCCTCCTTCCTACCTGCCCTGCTTTTCTCCACAAAAGCCCCATTATGGGATCTAAATCATAAAATAGTTTGCTAAATTGACAAATACTTAAAAGAACAATAAGACCGTGCCTCACCAGAAACAGAAACACAGCAGAAAATACATAACCTGACCTCAGAGCAGGAAGTGATATATTGCATGTGGAAAGATTTGAAAACGACCTTTGAAGCTCTAGAAAACACAGGTCCTCCATCAGCATGTTCATGAACAAACATGAGAATCCTACAAAACACTTCAGGAGGCAAGTGGCACACGAACGTGAGCACACTATGACCTCCAGCCTGTCTTGCCCTTGTTCTCTTCATTTACCAGATAACTCATAGGACAATGTTCAGCTATATTGATCTTGGTGTCAAATGGTCCCTTTCCAAAGCTGTAAAAATAATAATCTTTAGTAGATTTGAAAGAGGGTAGGTGAGTTGGTAGTGTGCAGAAAAGGATCCGTATTTCAGAGAGGGGACTCGAGAGCTGGGAAGTACCCAAAGAGGGGGTGATTAGGTGGCCTGGCCTGAATTCTGTCCTCCATCTCTGTGAAGTTGGGAAAGAACATTCCTGGCTAAGGAAGATTAACTTCTCTATTCCCATTATTTTATTACCTTTAAACTACACAGGTTGGACGTAAAATGATTTTCAAACATACTCGAGAAAACCCGGGGGGTTCGGTGGAGCTGCTCAGGGACCCGACAGTGTAAAGGCCAGACGAGATGGTCTGCAGAGGAGTCCTGGCCCCTTGTAGCTGCTCGGTCAGGACATCTGCATATTTGTTTTACCTCTTTATGTTCCCAGTTTAGCATGCTTTTGAACCACTAATTCTGTAGCAAACAAAGGAAAAATAAAAATTTGAAAAACTCTGAATGAAATAACCTCTGTGTTGGGACCTCTCCCTCTTTCCACACTGTATATCTTTAAAAGTCTTGAAAAAATATTACTAAGTCCTTTAGGGACAGGAATTATAAAATTATAGATTTATACCCTTTAAAACGTCAAGAAATCTGAGAGAGTATTACCCATGAGAAAATTTAATCCTGGAAAAGCTGAGATTTGATGATGTCACATAGCCAGTTAGTGGAACCAAATTAGAGTTTAGCCCCTCCTTTGACTCACTCACCTTTGAATGTCTCATGTCACCTAGCACAGTGCTTGCATGTTGTAGGTTCACAATATTTAGTTTTAAAATAATTCTTTGATTTTGAAAATTAAAACTGAAATGATATAGGGATCTATTTTGTTGACATATAAAATCTTAAAGTTACATAACTAGTAGAAAGTCACAAATTTCATTGGTGATTATGAGTATTCCTGTGTGTGTCCTCTTTAAATTTCTGGCATAATTTGAGTAGAATTGATATAATTTCTTTTTATATATTTGGAGAAATGCATTGAAACCTCCTGAGTCCGGAGATATTTTGGTTGAAAGTTTATAACTACAAGTTCAACATCTAAACAGTAAGCTGGGACAATCATAAAGCTCATCTTATTCTGCTTGCTCTTGTCCCATGTGTGAAAACTTGGTTTTTCACATAACTGCTCAGTTTTCTAATTGTTTAGGGCAGGGCGGAAAATCCTGTCTCTATTATTATATCATTGTTAGAAGAAGATTTTGGCTCATTTTGATGTATGTATTTATAAAATTGTTTTGTTAAAAATGAGTAAAATTTCACTTTCTTTTCCATCTTAAAATGATAAATTAGTCATGGAATATTCAGTTGATTCTTAACAAAGAATTCATAAAAAGATATTTTCTACTAGTTATGTAACCTTAAGATTTTATATGTCAACAAAATAACTTTTTGTGATGCATAATAACTTTGTTATATCATTGATTTGTTTTTAAAATTAATTTTTTCTCTTCTTAGCTATTAGTTTCTTCCAATTGAATTTTCTTACTTTATGTTTATTTTAAAATATTATATTATCATTTCAATTTACATATCATTAATCTCAACCAGTGTTACTTCAACGATTCATTATTCTTATATACCTAAGCTTCAATTATAATCCATTGATGATCCCTCTCCTAATATCATACTTCATTTTCTCTTTATGAGTCTTACATTAAAAAGAGACAACAGTGAGATTGCTTTTACAACTAAAATTGTCTTTGAGATTTTCCAGATAGATATTAGAAAATCATGAAGATTTTGTCTTTTACCGTATATAAAGAAAGAGATAAAAAAAAATAATTAGGCATTTTTGCATGCTCTATTTTTCTTAATTAACTCGACATTGTTTTATGAGTTTTTTGAGAAAAGTTGTTAAATAAAAGAAGAAGCTCAGGTTTCTATAGGTTAACTTTGTACAGGTAAAATTTTATTACTATAAATATGTTTTATTGGTTGCATGCTTTATAAGATGCATTGGAAGGTACTGGAAATTTGTCAGCTTATAATAGGTTCTTATAATAGGTTTTTAGAAACATTGATCTAATCCTTTAAAAATGGTTTTGTATCTTATTTACTTGTATAGAGAATTTTACTCATCTCCATCATGAAATTAATGATTACTGTAATAAATTAATGGCATTCAGTCTTATCATCAGCAAGTTGTTACTACTTTCCTCTCATGCTTGCCCAAATTAATTGAGTTGTCAAAATAGGACAACTGAGAATTCCTTGGAAAAAACTAAACCAGATTCACTTAATATTACAAACTGAGTTGTAGCCCTTCAAATCCGCAGGTTGAAATCCTAAACCCCAACACTTCAAAATGTAGTATGTTTAAAGACGTGGTTAAGGAAAATTGGGGTTCTGTAGGTGGCCCTAAGCCAATATGACTGGTGTCCTTATAAGAAGAGGAGATTAGGGCACAGACACACGGAGGAAAGACCATCTGCAGACAAAGGGAGAAGACATTCTCAAGTCAACGGATGCGGCCTCGTAATGAAACCAACCTTCCCCGTACATTGTTCTTGAGCTTCTAATCTCCAGAACTGTGAGAAAACACATTTCTGTTGTTTAAGCCATCCACTCTGTGGTATTTTTTTATGGCACACCTAGCAAACAATTACACTTAACTATTTTTATTCTATACCATAGGCCTTCAAATTGATTTGACCTGACAGCTCTGTATTTTGGGAATAAATGAGTGTTTCTAGAACTCTTTTCAAATCAGAATGAGATGATTTTATTAAAGCAGCTGGAGGTCCAAAAGCCAATGGACAAAAAGGGATTGGCTAGGAATGATGAAGAGGGAAGCAGCATTATGGTTGTTTATCCTGAAATATTATTAATATTGCTTTTCATGTTCTATATTTTACTTGGTACTACAGAGAGTCCTTTCTCCTTTTTCTTGGTCTATCTCTGTGACCCAACTTTTTACAAAATACTTCTACAGTGTGAAATAAAATATTTTTTAAATGTTACATTTTTCTTCCTGAAGTCCCACAATACAGAAAAAGATACCTTTAATATGTCTCTATTTTTCATGGCAATGTGGTCATTTGCATAAGTTTAATGAGACTCTGCCCTCTTTTTTACCTGGATATAGAAGGACAAAATAATTGTGTAACCAAAGACATGCATGGAATATCAAGCAGGAGAATCGATCTTTCTTAAAAAATGTTTTAAATTTTTTATTTTTTAGAGAGACGGAATGGGAAGGAGAAAGAGAAGAAGAGAAAGATCAGTGTGAGAGAGAAACCATTGATTGGTTGACTTCCATACATGCCCCGACTGAGGACCAAATCTGCAATCTAGGCACATGCCCTGACCAGGAATCAAACTGGTGATTTTCATCTTGCAGATGACACCCAGTCAACTGAGCCACCCTGGCCAAAGCTAGAGACTACATGTTATTTAGTACATTATGATAAGACCAGGACTAAAGAACAAGAGTTCTAATTCATACATGAAACACCAAGTCCTCTGAGGAAACTGGTGTACTAACAGATTTTTTGCATTACAGGTAAGAAGAAAGGTCATTTTTTTCCAGCTTACATGCATTAACAGATATTGGAGACCTCAAAGTGAGAGGGAATCACACATATTTATTGTTAGTGCAAGTGAAACCTGGTAGAAAAAATTTCTTGGGTTTAGTTTCCTAGCTTCTGAATAGAGGAGCAAATAGTGGAGGCTTTTCAAAGTCCATTCAGAGTCCAAGATTCTTTATAAAATTTCAAGGCAAAAGTAATTTCATGACCCTAGTGACTAGATCTAGATTTGATGACCATAAAGAAGTTTATATAGTTAACCGGCACCTCTTGTTTCATGTGTACCAAGTAGTAGAGCTAATGCACTATGAAACAAACTTTTTTGTGATTAAGAATAATCTTCAGGACTACAAAAAAGACACATCCAAAACATGGAATAAGGGGAAAGGATGGCTAAGAGTACTTTCAGTATAATACTGCTCCACCCACAAGTTTTTATGTAGAAATATGCAACTTCATTTGACCTTCTATATACTACTGATTAGAGCGCAGACTCTATGAAGTTACATGTTAATTCCTGCCTTGTGTTTAGTATTGATGTAAATAATCTGTCTGGAGGAAAGATGATTCCAAAGGTTTTGGGTCTATTGCCTGTAGGTCATTTTTCAGTTTTGTCTTTAACTTGACAAATTCATTTCAGCTTATCTTTATGGAGGGATGTATAACTTCTGTTCCTCAAATGCTCTTGGAATAAGTTTAACCATTCTGCTAGCTTTATCATGATTTAGATAAATTAATCTCTGACGCATGCTCACTCTTTATCAGTATCAAATTTTTGACATTTTGAGAAGTATACTTTGACATGGCAGAAATATTGATGCCATGCTATTCTCTGTTTAAAGTCATTAAATATTCAGCATGGTAATAGTATCCCATGTGTTATGGATTGAACTATGTTCCCTCGATACTCCTGTGTTGGAGTCTAAACCTCCAGTTCCTCAGAATGTAAATGTATTCGTAGACAGTACCATTGCAGACATAATTAGTTAAGATGAGCTCATTAGGGTGGCTCTAGCCCAAAACGACTAGTGTCCTTATAATAGGGAGAAATTTGGACATACAGAGAGAGAGAGAGAAGGAGAGAGAGAACACATGAAGATGAAAACAGAGACCAGGGAGATGCCTTTAGAAGCCAAAGAATGCAAAAGATTGCCAACAAACCAGGGGCAGCTAGGAGAGATTCTCTCTCACAGCACTCAGAAGAAACCAACCCTGCTGACCCCTTCATCCTGGGCTTCTAGCTCGCAAAACTGTGAGGCAATAAATTTCAGTTGTTTCATCACCTAGTTGGTGGCATATTCTTCAGGCAGCCCTGGAAAATACTAAACCATGGGTGTCACCAATGCACTGAGACTGTGTGGGTAACAGGCAAATGCTTGAGTCTGTGAGTGATAAAAAGTTTGAAAATGTGGTGTTTGTCCCAGAAAGGCTGATGATCTCTATGGTGAGATATGATATGGTCTTGAAAAATTAAGAGAATTCAAGTGAGAATTGGGTGAGGAGTGATTTACAAATTATTTAAAGGGATTGATCTAATGACTGTCAGATCAAAAAAGGGAAAATGACTTAATACAGTTACCTAACAACAGCCTTAGGAGTGACAAATTCGGTGGAAGAATCAATGAAAGCACAGTATTTTTATAGCATCAAGGTGAACATGCTCTTCTACAGGTGGGGGAAATGGGGTGAACATCCTAAACCCATGACAAGAACAAGTCCATAGCTGCAAGTGATGCAGGACAAAAGAAGACAAACAAAGCATTAACAGAAAGGAAAAGGAAACACATATAAAATGTTCTAGATTTTAAAAATACTCTATCTCCTTGAATCCTCCCAGCAGCTTCGTTAAATATTCATTTAGCGGTTAATAAATTGAGACTCTGAGATTTCCAGTATGTCGCTCCAGGCCACAGAGTTTTAGCTGAGAAGTGGCTGAACAGAATTTCAAACCTAGACTATTCTGGCTACAAAATGCATATTTATTTTATTGCCTTCCAGTTATTCTCATCCTACAATAATGATAAAGCATAAATATGACGCAGGTGGCTTTGCATTATAATCAGGTAGTTATTGGTGCTGCTCATCAATTTCAGCACTTCCTAGAACAGGGAACAGGATGGGACTCTCCAGCTCCTTGTGTTGAGGTGGGGCATGGATTGGTTCTGGCCAATGGTTCTGACTTCTGCGGGAAAAGCAACGGGTGTCATTTCTGGGCCAGAACTTCTAGTCACTATGCAAAGACCCTCCAAAGCCTTGATTTCCCTGCCTCAGCCACAGTGGAAATGTATCTTGACATGTAGACTCAATCAACCTGGGTTCCCGAGAGATTATGATGAACAAAACTCCCCATGCTGAATATGTAATGTGACGAAAAAATAAACATTTACTGGTTTAAAATTATACTGACTGATAAAACAACACACATTAAGGTATTTTTGTAAAATGAGGGATGTAGCAAGGGAAGGTCCTACAGGTCTAAAATTTTATGACTTTAGGCAGGTGTTGTCACTATAAATACATTTAAAAATAATCAACAGTCAATTTGCAATTACGAAAAAATTGTTAAGTGTGTAAATGAGGTGATTAAATTACTATTTGGAATTAAGTTCTTATGTCAGTCTTTTTATTTCTAATTATTAGATGTGTGATGGTGATGATAAATCTGTCATTTGCGGTCTGAGTGTTTGCCTGTCTCTTGCAGGGTTCACCCTTGTACCTCATGGTGGTGATGAGGGGGATGGACTAGCACAAGAGTGGCTTGTGTGTCATGGGGCAGTAACAGCAGGACATTTAAAAGAGCACGGAATACAATGGCACATTTCACAAAACATATGTCATAGTTATTTCATGTTTTATTTTTGATCACCTAGCAGGGATAATAAATGCTGTGGGTATGCAGGATGAGAAATCACTTTGGGCTAGTGTACCAGAAGATATTTCACTAAAAAGAAATAACTTGAACAGACACTTAAAGAATTGGAAAGAAATAGACTCGGTGGCTTGTGGGAAGTGGGGGCCAAAAAAAGTAAAGATGGCAGAAGCCAGGAGTAGTGCATGTGGGTAGGGCTCGGAGAAATATTGTGGCTGTAGATAAGAGTTATGAATATATTTCTAAACAAAAGGTAGAACCCCAATTCTGTGCCACATTCAGCATATTCAGAATGAGATAATTCATGTAACAGTGGTCCCAGCAGGTGCTGACACAGTGTTCAGGACTACATAAATGCTTGGTGTGAGCCTCACCCGAGCAGGGGACTTTGCATGAAGAAAAAGAAGAAACAATCTGAAGAAGCAGTGGGAAGTGAGGAGCTTGCTGATCCAGCCTCCCAAACACTTGGCCCATGGTGCACAGACTTGTGAAGGCTCCCACTTAGAGACGTTTTCTGGGTGGGAAATCCTCAGCAAGTACCAGTTTTCAGCAAGTAAAGGCGAGGAGGTGAAAGGATTAATCATGGAATCGAGAGAACTGACTCCCTGTGGATATGGAGTTCCAGGGGCCCTGAAGAGAAGCAAACTGTAGAAGTCTAGGTAAGGACAGAGGTAGCTTAGAGCTGAGGATAAAGTGTTGGAAGAGGGGACATCGTCAGAATTAAAGCAGTAAGGGCGGGGAGCCTGGTGGGTTTGCTGGCCACAAGTTGCCCAGGTTAGACACGAGTCCCCTAGTGGATTTACAGGGTGTGGCCCTCAGGCCTGCCAAGTCAGCTGTGCCAGGGGACACTGCCCTCCCCAGAAGGAGAGAGTGTCCAGGGGGTGGGTGCTATCTTACCTTTTTGGGGCAAGCCCGCTGAGGCTGGGTTAGACTGCCTCTTCCAAAGACAAGCACGCTCTCCTTGAGATTTTTCACATTACCTGTGAGTGGGATAAGGCTCTTCACACCTTTCGGAGCAGGACTTAGGATCCCGCCCTGTTGCTCACAGCCATGGCCAAGAGCAAACAGGAAGCAAGACAGGAATGAAAACCTTTGCCGGAAACTGCAAGACACGCCTTTGAGAACTTTCTGGGAATCTAGAAAGCCCTTCTTCAAGTATCATCTCCTAGAGAAATTGTGGTTCTTGGGAAGGTAAATCAATAATGGTCAATCCAACAGAAATAATATGGAATTAAAAATGACCATTGTGTCTATTTAAAATTAATTTCCCTTTTCTTATCCTGGGGAAAGGCTGCCTTCTCAAACTTGTTAAATGCTAGCCAAAATACAAATACTTAGTAGAGCTGGGATTTTTTCCCCCACTCTGTCTCCCACAATAATCATTGCAGGAAACAAATCCCACTCAGTGCCTAGGCTGAGTGGAGCAGAGGTGGCCCCGGCATCAGGGCCTGGCTGCAGAACACCTTCTTCTTCTTCTTCTTCCTCCACTACTGGTACAGCACCAGGGTGTCTCTGAAGGCTGCCCAACACGTTGTACCCAGCCTGTGTTTAACTCAGGGGATATACACTGAGAGGCCGCGAGCCCAGTTTTCCTGTGACCTCGAGCGGTGAGAGGATAACCCTCACGCCATATGATGCTCCCAAAATCTGGAACCAGAGAAGCTTCACTCGTCTGCTACTGCCATGGAGTGGCTTTGAGCTCACTCTTAAACTTATTTAAAATCTTTTTCTTCTCTCTTGCATATGGCCCATGATTAAATTATCCAAGTGAACCAGCCAAACGCAATCAAAAAATGAAGAAAATAAAGACAAGCAATGGTTTTATTTACAATGCAAATGATCTGGTTCACTCTCAAATAAGAGAACAAATCAAATTAGTTGCTTTTCAAGCCAGGAGGAAGGCACTGTTCAGATCCACTGGCGCTTACAGACAGGGTTCTCCAGTGGGGCTCGGCTCTGCGCAGGCCTTCAGACAAACTTTGCTGTAGCAAGGGTCTGATTCACCGCATGAAGTAGAATGAAAAAAAAATTGAATGCAATGGAAATGCACTCCATTGCAACATGAAAAAATTCAAGTGCCAAGTGGCTGTCAGAATGTCTTAGTGTACAAATGACAAATACCCTGAGGAAATGGTTCAAAGTAACAAGGATGGCATTTATTAGCACGTCTGCAACCTTGGATGCTCAAAGAATTGCTGTTTTACCAAATTCAAGGTTTCCTCATTTTGCTGATGGGAACAGCAAGAACGGCTCATAGGAAGAGGGCTGAAGCGAGTTTAGGCAAGGGATAGTGTATAATACTCTTTTCGGCTGGGCTATTTTTCCACCATTTTTGCCAAATGCTTTTCTCCCTGGAATTTCTCAAAAATGTTAACCATCACTCAGTGATTCACCTTACTCATAATAAGTTCTCTGTGTCTCTTCAGCCTCTCTCATAGCTCAACCACATGTCTTCTTGTTGCACAGGCTGTCTTGATGTAAGAATATAAATATTCAGGGGGCTCTGATAACCAGAATCACCCCGCCCCCCAAGGATATTACAAATTCATGAAGGAATAGTGGGTGGAGGGAAAGCAGAGATCTGGTTTTCTAAAGGAAAACACTTCAAAGTAAAAGTTTCCTGAAATTAAAAAGGTCATCTTTTGCAGTGAAAGGATGTATTCCAGTTGGCTGAAATCTCTTTCTCCCCCAGCAAAGCAGCTAGCACGGCACACAGAGAATAAGCTGTAAACTGTTGCGGTTCTCCGTGTAACAGCAGCTCCTGTCGCACCTCCCCGGGTAGGAGTCCCATTCCAGGAGGTGGTGAACCCCTCCTGCTGCACCTAAGCCCCCTGAGCATCCTGAATGCAGGCCAGTCTTTGAGAACTCATTGTTGTTAAGTGGTAACTTGTAGCAATGAGTTTGGCTGGCTATCCCCCCATCTTCCTAGAGCTGAGCCCAGTAGCAGGCACACAATAGGTGTCTGTGGGGTCTTTAATGAGAGAAAGAGATGGCTAGGATTCTAAGGCCCTGCCTACCATCTTTACAGTTCTTCAGGGAAGCAAGAAGATGAGACCTTCAGGGGAAATGAACACCCTGTTACTAGCAGAGGTTTGGCCCTAAACTTTGAAGTAGTTTCCTAGAGAAGAGGATTTGCCCTGTGGATTATCTTGAAGGACTCTATTATCCAGACTAGAAGCTAGAGAGGGGATTGCTGATGGTTACCTCATCCTCAGCCTCTTCCTGAAGCTTCAGTCACAAGGTCTTATCACTCAGCAGGTGAGAGGGCATTTTCCCCCAAGCAACCGACTCCATCATTTTCCCATTGCAAGAAAGAGACGGCCCAAAAGAGAATTCCCCAAGATGGAGCTCCAACGAAGCAAAAGCATTTTCAGTAACTTCTTTGTTCCATTCTACTAATGCTCTAATCTCTACTTGGAAACTGGCTTCATTTTAAAATCTCTGATCTTTGTCTGAAACGTTGTCACTGTGGGATAAGTAGTTGGAAAAAAGGTTTGGGCACCTCCAAGTCTGTTTGTGGAGGTTAGAATATGCATCTTGCACATGCTTTGAATGAATAAGTGAAAAAAAGCAGAAATTCTGCTTCTGCACATCTCTGCAGATCTCAAGTTCATATCGGTCCTGGGAGAGCACCTGCAAGCTCCTGTTAATATGGTATTCACGGTAGCCTTGCCACGTTGAGGTCACCTTTCCAATAATTACACTAAGTGCTGGTATTTCATTCATAAAACGATTAGGATCATTTATGGTATGGTGACTGACCAATTCCCTTCAATCCTGGTTGCACTGGGGAATGCCTAATAAGAATTGCTTTTGATAAAATCTTATAGTAACATTATTTTTATAAACATCTTACAGTAGATCTAAATTGTCTTATCATTATGGAATAAGAATCTTTTTTGGTGGCCTAAAATGTGTTTATCCTAAGATACAGACAGCCCCAGCTTTGCGTTAAGAGCACTGGAGATGTCATTTGTTTTAAAGATGATGAAATGTAGTTAATGTAAAAGATGACAAAGCCAGGATAAAATCCCACTGCAGAGACAGTGAGGCTCCAGCAGCACAGGTGGGTTTATGCGAAGCAGGAGCAACTGAAGACGTGGCTGGAATAAACACAAACAGGACCGGAGTCCGTAGGGAGCAGAGAGAACCTTGCTTTTGTACGCATATGAGAAGCCCTAGGGCAGCTCTCAGAAGTAGCTGGAAATTTTTTAATTGGGATTGTATTGCCTGAGAAATTTATTTTGGTTATTTTTATTGGGATCCAATGTAATCGGGAAAAGAGAAGGTAGCAAAGAATCGCACCAGAGAAACAAAACCTCAAGGGTCATCAAGTTCAATGCTCTCGTATTAAAAAAGGTGAACGAGAAGTTTTTTCAAGAAGTCTCTGAAAAGAACATCTGATCATATTTTCCCACCTATTTCACAGCTGAGAAAACTGAAACAGAAAAATGTGAAATGCATGCTGAAATGCATGTGAATACCATGACTTCAATACATGCCAGTGATGTTGGAAGCATCGATACCTAGCTCTGGGAGGAATTCCGTCTACTTACAGGCATGTGAAGATTGACAGCTGCAGTGTCCTGCCTAAACAAGAGAATCAGACTTTCAGCAATATGTTTTTTTTCATTTTGACTTCAACTATTATGTTGTAATTTTAGAACAAAAAAAATTACTGAATTGAAATATCTAAATCCTGAAATTGAAAGAAATACTCAAATGAAAAATCATTTCTGCTTGACTTCAACAAAGTACCATATAAGCCAAATGACACTGTTTTAGAATATATGCATATTCATTCAACACACACTCAAAAGGGCTTCTTGCCCTCCAGAGGTTAACATTCTAATAAGGATAATCAGATTTGAAGGAGGAAAAAAAAAAAACAAAAAACCCTGTAGCACAAGGCAAAAAGTGACAAGTGCTACACTAAGCGTACATACAAAAGACTGACCAAAGATTGGAGATTATGGAAAATTCACTTCTAGCTATGGGGATTGGAGAAGTCACCACAGAGAACACATGCTGGAGAAAGAACATTGGCTAATAGGTGGAATTTCAGTGGGTGAAAATATGAGAAGTAGGAGAGAGAATTGATTTGCTGGTGGAAAGAATAGTAACAATGGCAATAAAAACAAATGATCATTTATTGGACACCTACTATGTTACAGGGTCCAGCAGAAGTAGTGCCTGCTTGAGTATGGTTGGTTGGGTGATAATATGGGTTTAATAATTTATAGCTTTAATTTGAACACTTCACCTAAAATATCATAGGGTGTGCTAGAGTGTGATATTGTTATATTACAGAATTACATGCTTATGATTTTGTAATAAAAGATTTTGTGCCCTGGCTGTGTGGCTCAGTGGATTGAGTGCTGGCCCACAAACCAAGGGTTCGCTGGTTTGATTCCCAGTCAGGGCACATGCCTGGGTTGCGGGGTATGTCCCCAGAAGGGGGTACGCAAGAGGCAACTACACATTGATGTTTCTGTCTCTCTCTTTCTCCCTCCCTTCCCCTTTCTCTAAAAATAAATAAATAAAATGAAAAAGATTCTTGTAAAAAAAAAGGGGAATTAATTGTGCTGGACTCTGCATTTGTTAATAAATTCCTCATGACAATCTTAGAAAGTATTTTTTATTATTATCCCTGTTTAATAGCAAAGGAAACTGAAGATCAGGGAGGTAAAATAATTTGCGCATGTAGGTACAGTTAGTAAACAGTTTGACTTTGGCCCTGTTTCATTCTACAGCCTCCTCTAGTACTTCATGAGATCTCTAACAAAAGAGGAAGCTTGCAATTAGTATTCAAGCATCTTCAGGAGTGAGAAGGGCTCTAGCTGGGTGTTAGTGCCGGTGAGTCAAGGGGAATGCAGAGACAAACTCGATGTGGTTGATTCCACAACCAGCAGTGACATCGCAGGTCTCCCGACTCTTGGGCAAAGGTTCTGTCCATTAGCGACTTATCCGTTATTAAAATCCAAGAAGGTTTGAAAAATGCAAAAGGTCAATGCATAATACTTTTCCTTTAATAGTTATGTAGTTTAGAACTGTTATGTTTATAAAAAAGTACTTTGAATCATTACATTATGAATTTTAAGCCAATATGGGTGTGTGGAAAAGCTTAATACTATTTAAATGGTTTTTTTTTAATTAAATATGTGTGAAATCTGGCTTCTGTTTCTCAATGGCCTCCCACAGTGTTCATCCAAAAAATATTGGAAGCAATTTTATTTGTTTTCTTCTTGTGTATTGAGACTCATTTGCCATCCAAGGGGTCCGGGAGCGGCTCCCAGCATTCTGTAAGCAAAACTGCCATTTTCCCTTGACGAAGAGAGTTCAATTTCACCTGATAGTCATCTCTAAAGTCATCCAAATGTTAAGCTGAATCACCCACAGGCAGCCCCTCTTCCATTTTCCATCTCTTGAATTTTGTCTCTGCTGTTTCCCTTGAGTCGAGATGAAAGGCCAGATTGCCATCTGGAATCCCTATGTTAAGAATAATAATTATTCCTTCTATTTTTACTGCTGGTGCCATTTGGAGAAAACTTCTCTGATTGACCAGGATGAATCTGCAAGGGGATCAGTGACATTTCCTTATCTGAGTGTCAAAGAAAAGGTGATCTTTCTGGTTTGGTTGAAGAGCAGCATTTCCCAGAGGCCAGAAGTCCTTCCAGCTTATGGTCAAGTAACTTCTGCCGGGCCTGCAAACAGAGAAACCAAGAAACGTGTTCTACTAGTCTTTGCTGCAGGCTTCCCTGCCCGTCCTGGCCAAGGAAGGACAGCTTTAGCTACAGGCAGGGAAGTACTAAGAAAGTATGAGCACAGACTTCTGGAAGGCAGCAAAGATGGCTGTGCAAACACCTGGCTGAAGATGACATTGCTGTTTGGAAGGAATCTGCATTTGTGTCTGAAATAATATTGCCTGGGATCACCATCATCAGAGTGAGCTGCCAATCATGTTCTGTTAGGGCAAGTTGCTGACGCAACTGTGGAGCAGTGGGCTCCACTGAGACAGAAGACCAGGCTGTGGGCTCCAGCCTCTCTTTCTATAGAGTGCCCCCAAAACGTCCAATGTCCCTAGAACTCAATTTCAAGTGAAAAATGGGCATAAAATACCCGGGCCCTGGTAACTTGGTGGGTTACATGTGGTAGCACTTGGGAATCTTTGGACACATGGGAGGCATTCATTAAAGCCTCCTTCTTTCAAATGAATGTTGCTCACCCATTTATAGAGGAATATGTATAGTTCCTACATCTGTCATCTTTTGTCCATAAAACAAAATATTTTACCTAAAAATACTTTCATGACTTAGGGCCATAGCTCAGCAGACCCTCCTGTGGGGCACAATCTCTTTTTTCTTTCTTCAGATTTGGCTTCTTACCATAATCCTTGCCATCTCTATCAACACCATTATCACTTAGACATTTACCACAAAACAGATAAAATCTTATTATCACACATCATTTATTGAGTTCATTTTGAAGTAACAATTTTAGCTTTTGAGGATTTAAATAGAAGGAGAATAGTCTTTTCATTCAAGAGACCTGCAGTCCAGTCAAAGAGCTGAGGTGTTCCTTCTCTCATCTCCCATTCACCAATCCTCCCAGCATGCTCAGGCCAGCTCTCATTCCAGCCCCAAGCTCTGGCACCTCAGCCCTGGCTGCTTCCTTCAGTTACTGGATATAGGCATGGAGGTTGGGTTAGGGAAAAAAATGCATGTATTCTGTTAAATCTCAGGCAGACTGTTTGAGAGACAGGCAAAAATTTAAAAAATAATAAATAAAAAAATACGAATAAAAAGAGGCTTCTCAGAAGGATGCCGTCACAATGCTGTGTATGTGTGTCTGAAGGCCAGTGCCCTCCAGGGCCCATAATTCCCATCCCACTTCTAGCCTTGCCCTCTCTCTCTTCTTCCTCAGAACGGCTGCCATTCTTCAGATGAATTCCACTGCTTCACCTGTAGGCGCACAGCATAGACACTTGGGATTTTTTTTTCTCAAGAAAGGAGTCAACTGGATTAAAGCCTAGGAATAAATCGTGGGATAAAAGAGATTCAGAACCATTAGACAAACCCTCTGTGACTCCTACAGGGAAAGATGCTAGACCCTAGCATACTTATGCTGCCTTCCCTTCTACTCTCTATTCATTTCTATTAAGATTTGAGCTGTCAGGTAAAGTAAATGCAGCCCACACGATACCGGGTGTAAAGTGATTAAACATTAATGTTCCAAGCATCAGTGCCAGAGGAAGCATTAACTTTGCTACAGATACACTGCATTGTCTCTTTACACAGCAATTTATTCAAACTCTCTCACTAAGCAAGAAGTCGGGCATTCTTTGCACCACAAGCACTGAAAGATGTCCACCCTTGGCCATGACATGAATTCTGATTCTGTTAAGAAACTGCAGCTGTGGGTGAAACCTGGGACCTGTTTTCTTCACCTGAGAATAACTGAGAGCTACAGTTCTCTCCTTTCTGGCAAAAGCAAAGACTAAGGACAAACTCCTGTTAGCCACGAAAGCCCCATGTAAGAAGCAGAGATCTGGATGCAAGTGAGCACTTTAAAGCCGTGGGGCTGTTCCTGGTGAAAGAGATTTGGAAATTTGAGATGTGGGAGGGGTTTGATGTTAGGGAGCCTCTCCATTGTTGGCCATGTGGTGAGGGAGGTGGTGGGTGGAATCTAAGAGCTGAGGTGGTCCCCAGCTGACTTCCAGGAAAAAAAAAAGAATGTCAATCCTACAACTGTGAGGAACTGAATGTGGTCAACAACCTAAATGAGTATGGAAGCAGATACCTAGTCTGTGGTATTTTGTTGTCGCTGCCTTAGCTAACCAACACCGATTTTGGTGTAACATAGTCACACTATGCCAGGACTTGTCATGGGAACTGATAAAGGGGTGTTGTTTTAAGGCTCTAAGTTTGTGATAATTTGTTATGCAACCATAGGACACTGATACAGAACCCAAAGTTCATGCTCATGGTCTTATTTACGATTCCATTTTACTCTTTTTTTTATATATTTTTCTTTTTACATTGTATAAAACTGTGGTGACTGGTTAAAACTAATTTTACAAGATTTTTTCTTCCCACAGTAAATGCACATAAAATTCACTCTTTTCAAATCTTATGAATGACAATCACCTCACCGTATAAGCCAACCCCCCTCCTCACCCCCTGCCTGGGCTCCAGTACATGCAGATCCCCAGGTTTTATGTTCAGTATCACACATTCTTTCATGCCTTATCAAATCTGTCTGAGGGTAAACTTTTATTTCCACAGAATTGCATCTGAGAAGTGTGTGCACGTGTGTGTGTGGGGGGGGCCTGGAAAAAGGTTTAACTGCAGTTTGTAGAAGATTTTAAATTTCTTGAAATTAAATATCCAAATTAAAAGCATCTTAAATGTTTCTTTCTTTAAACTTTGTATTTTGAGCACATTTTCAGTGATCCAGCTGTCAAATATTCGGAAAATTAAATTATATAAATTAATGGATGTTTTCATCAAGAATAGTTCAGAAATGTAGGGAGAACTTCCCAAATCAACGCTTGCAATATTATAGTAGAGTTATAACTTCTAATGAAATTGGGCCGAATACTTCCTTTTTAGAAATATGCACAAAATGTTATATTTCATGGTGAATGTTTGCCTATGTAATTCACAAGGAAAATTCACAACACTGACTCATCCGGTTTCCCAAGGTTGTGATGGAACTTAGTGTTTCCAAGTGTTTACAAATATTACAGTCTGAGGGATGTAAGACTTTCCAAATTGGCCTGGACATTTTCCTGCATCTCATCTCTGACTGAAACCATAGACCATTGTGTGAGAGGCCAGTGTTCTTTCTTAGCTCCCAGATCACTCAGTTGCAGTAAGAGGAAAAGTGAGCTTCACTTCGGAAGTTTTAGATAAAATGACAAAAATATTATTCATTAAATTCTGATTTTTGAGTATTTGATATGAAATCTTTTTAATATTTGATATGAAAATAGGGGAAATGTACACAAAGCACCTCTGCTCGATACCAAAATATAAAAAAATGCTTGCAGGATTGTTTCAGTTGCAAGCTAAACTAGCCACTTTTTTTCTTGAATGAGTTTTTTTTTTCCTCGAAGGAAAAACTGACACACCAGGTGTCATTATATTCAGTTTGGGTATTTGCTACATTTTTCGAAAGTTAATGAAATCAGACTGTCAGTCTAAAGAAAATAATTTTCATTCTTGTTTGACAATTATAAAATTAAAGCTTTTAAACAAATATTAGAAGTTTGGAAAATTTGTACCTGCCACTTTTAGTGTGTTAGTTTTCCAATATTAAAAATTTCCTGCTGAGATCAGTGGGAGTATGAATTAATGTCATTTTTTAATATATTGATTGACAAAATTTGTCAACATGTGGAAGGTCTGCCTGACTCAGTGACGCAACATCAGTTTTCACAGATAGAAGATTCATTCAAAGGGAAAGTTAGATTCATAGATACTAATGGAATAAACTATAAAATTTCATTGTTAGCATTTCTGATTCTACATGGCCATCAAACTTTAAGAAAGTACCACTTGTAAACTTTTGGTATTATATAAAAAAAATTTAACAATTATCTGAAAAGACCATTAAAATATTCTTCTTTCCAAAGGTATATTTGTACAAGGTTGAATTTTTTTTCCCTATACTTTAACCAAAACAACATATTGTAGCACATTGAATACTAAAGATACGAGAATCTAGCTGGCTTTTTATTAAGTCAGATATTAAAGTGATTTGCTAAAAAAGTATTTTTAAATGCAATTCCTCTCATTATTTTTTGTTTCTCCCTATATGATGAAATTTTATCAAACTGTGTTATTTATGTTAATATATAATGGGCTTATTGTTATTTTTAGTTTAATAAATATTTTTAAATTCTTAGTTTTCATTTTTAAGACTCTATATACTAAAAGAAATACCCTGTGAGCAGAAGTTATTTGCAATAATTAATCATTTTAAAGAGTATAAAGGGAAACTTAGGCCAAAATGTTTGAGAACCACTTCTACAGGACTTACCCTACTTTAAGAATAAGATACAACCACATAGAGAAAAGTGCATGGTACATAGATATGTAACTTAACAAATTCTGTTAACTGAACTTCTTCCATATAATCTCACTGTGGACAAGAACAATCCTGCAAACACCTAAAAAGCCTTGGCTTGCCATTACAAATCACATACCCTTTCTGCCATCATTTATTGATTTATTCTTAAATAAATTGTAAAATTGTAAAATTTATTTACATTTATATATAGCTTACTATGTGCCAGACCCTAAGTGCTTTGTTTATTTAATTTTCAAGAGATATTATTATCATTACAATATATTGTTGAGAAGGTAATGGCACAGAGAGCTTAAGTGACAGGTCGAAGGTCAACTGATGAGTCAGTATCCTCTGGCTCTAGCATCTAGCTAGGGGATAACTTTCAACTATTACACTGTGTCTCTAAGACTTTAGATGTTTGGCTTAAAGTTTAGGGACCAGTCAGGTGATATGCCTTTGTGCAGCAAATCAAGAGCAGGGTTGTGGATATAACAACTGAGGTGGAGGTGGTGGGCATTATCTACTCTGGTTCACCCTGGTTCTGAGACCCTAGCCCTTTGTGTTGTGAAGAGTTTATTCTTCTTTTTAAATATATTTCATTGATTATGCTATTACAGTTGTTCCATTTCCCCCCCTTTATTCCCCTCAGCCCTGCACACCCTCTTCCACTCGCATCACCTCCCCCTGCTTAGTTCATGTCCATGGGTCATACGTATAAGTTCTTTGGCTTCTACATTTCCTATACTATTCTTAGCCTCTCCCTGTCTATTTTCTACCTATCATTTATGCTACTTATTCCCTGTACCTTTTCCCCAATTCACCCCCTCCCTTCCCCACTGATAAGCTTCCATGTGATCTCCATTTCTGTGATTCTATTCCCATTCCAGTTGCTTTCTCAGTTTGTTTTTGTTTTATTTTTTTAGGTTTGGTTGTTGATAATGGTGAGTTTGTTGTCATTTTACTGTCCATAGTTTTGATCTTCTTCTTTTTCTTAGATAAGCCCCTTTAACATTTCATATAATAATGGCTTGGTGATGACGAACTCCTTTAACTTGACCTTATCTGGAAAGCACTGTATCTGTCCTTGTATTCTAAATGATAGCTTTTCTAGATAGAGTATTCTTGGATGTAGGTCCTTGCCTTTCGTGATTTTGCATACTTCTTTCCAGCCCCTTCTTGCCTGAAAGTTTTCTTTTGAGAAATCAGCTGATAGTCTTATGGGAAATCCTTAGGTAACTGTCTCCTTTTCTCTTGCTGCTTTTAAGATTATCTCCTTTTCTTTAATCTTGGGTAATGTAATGATGATGTGCCTTGTTGTGTGCTTCCTTAAGTTCAAATTCTTTGGGACTCTTTGAGCTTCCTGGTCTTCTGGAAGTCTATTTCCTTTGCCAGACTGAGGAAGTTCTCCTTCATTATTTGTTCAAATAAGTTTTCAATTTTTGCTCATCTTCTTCTCCTTCTGGCACCTCTATGATTCAGATGTTGGAATGTTTAAAGTTGTCCTGAGGTTCCTAAGCCTCTCCTCATTTTTTGAATTCTTATTTCTTCATTCTGTTCTGGTTGAATGTTTATTTCTTCATTCTGGTCCAAACCATTGATTTGAGTCCCAGTTTCCTTTCTGTCACTGTTGGTTCCCTGTACATTTTCCTTTATTTCACTTTTCATAGCCTTCACTTTTTCCTCTATTTTCCAACATAATCAACCAATTCTGTGAGCATCCTGATTACCAGTATTTTGAACTGTGTATCTGATAGGTTGGCTGTCTCTTCATCACTTAGTTGTATTTTTTCTGGAGCTTTGATCTGTTCTTTAATTTGGGCCATTTCTTTCTTTCTTTCTTTTTTTTTTTTTTTTTTTTTTTTTTTTTTTTTTTTTTTTTTTTTTTTTTTTTTTTTTTTTTTTTTTTTTTTTTTGTCTTGTCTTGGTGCACCTGTTACATAAGGAGCGGAGCCTTAGGTATGTGCCAGGGCAGGGCAACCCACTTTGCTGCGCTGTGGTGCTTTTTGTGGGGGAGGGGTCCAAGAGGGAACAATGCCTCTTGTTCAGCTCTCTGCCAGCTTTCAGTCACTTCCTGTGCTACCCACAAGCAAATTGGGCCCTTCCGGTGCTGATTCACAGTGGATGGGTTTGTGTACATTCTAGGACCCTGTGAGTCTCTGCAATAAACTCTCCTGTTAGGCTGGGAGTTTCTCCCACCACCTCAACCCCCACAGGTTTTTTCAGTCAGAGATTCCAAGACTTTATTTCCCAGCACTGGAATCCTGGGTTGCATGGTCTGTCTCACTCCCCAGTTGTTCCTCCTGGTTTATCTGCACACAAATGTGGGTCCACCCGGTCCACCAGCCATCACTTCTTCCGGTCCATCAGCCACAATCTTGCCCACCCCAGTCCTCCAGCTGCGCCTTGCCACAAGTCCTTTCTATCCAGCTGCCTGTCTCTGCCCCTCCTACTGGTCTGGATGAATGTTTATTCTTTAACTCCTTGGTTGTCAGACTTCCATACAGTTTGATTTTCTGTCAGTTCTGGTTGCTTTTTGTTTTTAAATTTGTTGCTGTCCTTCTTTTGGTTGTGAGAGGAGGCACAGTATATCTACCTATGCCTTCATCTTGGCCAGAAGTCAGGAAGAGCTTCATTTAGGCTCCCCACCTTGCATAGGCCTTGGACTTTGAGTTCTGACCTCAGTCTCCTATAGAATCAGCACAATCAGAGCTCAGCTTCCCAGAGATTGGTAAATATCCTCAGGGCAAAAGTGGTTTTACTGCTTTCTTTAACTGGGTTTGTGCTCCCATTCACTGTCTTGTAGCTCTTCAGTGTTGTAGGCATTTTTAAATACTGTCAGCAGGAGGTTTGGTCTGATTACTTAACTGGCCAAATTACAATATAATATAGAACTCTATGTTGTTTTATATTGAACTTTTATTAGCATAATCAACGTTAATAGATGTTTTGGGGGTTTAAAGTTTTTAGGATATCCATTATTTTTCTGGATTTTAAAAACAGTGCCTCAACTTGTCAGTTATTTAGGTTTTTCTGTGTATGTATTCCCTGCCTGCTGCTAAAAGCACTTTAAACATCACGTTTTTCAGAATGCCCTTCACAATTTCGTAAAACCTTTCCTTGTGTTGTAAATGATAGCTCAGTGCTTATTCATTTACATCTATAGTTGTTCTCTTGTGCTTATTCATGGTGAACTCATCTGCAATTTTGTCCCCAGTCATTGGACCAAGGCAAATCTCTACATACTCTTCATTAACTTGGTTGTTTTTACTACACCGAAGAGTAGTGTGATCATCAAACTTCAACATTCTTCCTCAATGCCTCCTTGATACATGTTTACTACAAGAGACTATTGAGTGCTGCTTTTTTTCATGGTTTGAAATCCCTCACCCACTTAAGTGCTCATTTATTCCTACCCAAGGCATTTCTCCATTCTTAGTAAATCGACTTCGTTTCTAGGCACCGGCTACTGCACGAATAGTCCTATTGTGACTCAATTTTCATGATAAGTTTTTGAGTGAACACTTATACAGGTTTTTGGTTGTTCAGATTATATTTATGGAGTTTCCTTTTACCTATAAATTAATTTACTGTCACATAAATTTCTGATGTGTTAGAAAACTATGTTTCTTTTCCTTCTATAGATAAAGTTTTAGTAAATAGTCAATGATTCTATCATTTGCTATAGACTCCTATAAGTGGAAAGAAAATCAATTAGTGTTTATACTCCAGAATGGGCTTCAAAATATACATCAATATAGTAGCATAAGCATATCCTCTAAAAACCCAAAGAGTATATTGTCATAACCTCAAGGTCATTAGATACCAGGGCTCTTTACTGGGGTCCTCTTCTGCCCATATCTAAAAAATATCAAGAAGTCACTGAGTTACCTGTACAGCTACTACCTTTTACTTTTTGTGGAAGGTAGCTGGTTTGATGAACAATTTTTTTTGTTGGTTTCTGCACCAATCTAACGGGAACAGGCAGAGGTCAAGAATCACAGTTATCCAGTGACCCTTTGAGCAAGACTAGCTTTGACTCATTTTTTTTAATGACCAAAGGGTTGCCGACCTCCCCAGAGTCAGTGGCCCCAGATTAAATAGCCTCTGGAAACATGCCTTCTCTAGACAAGGTCAGCGCTGAGATCAGGCCCTCAGACGACTGGGAGTGATTGGTGATTTCACCTCTCAGTCCCTGCCCATTGGCACATGTATATGGTTGCAAGTGATTAAATGGATGTTTAAACAAAAATATCTTGCAGTGTAGGGTTTTTTCCAGCTCTGGGTCTCAAGAATGCCAGCCTCAATGTTTGCAAGAGGAGAAATTGCTTATCAGCAAGCCAAAAAGTTTGGAACACTTTGCTGAGCAGAACACATAGTCCATTCATCATATTTTTTTCAAACATGTCTTTCAAAGGAAAAGATAAAGTAGTTGTCCTTTCCTCTGCTAAAATGGTAAGTGATGGAAATAAGTTTTTGTCTGAGAGGGAAGAACTATGTGGAGTAGGAAAACATACACCTTTGCCCGTAATAGTAACTCATGAATGTCTGTGGGAGGAATCAATGAAATAGATAATAAAAAATGCATTGTCTTAATTTGTACACATATGGAAATAAAATAGGAAATATCTGAGATGATTAACTTTATATATCGACTGAGCCATGGAGTGCGTGGGCCCAAATGTCTGGGCATTTGGTGAAACCTTATTCATCCTTTATGGTACTTCTGGAGGAGATGAACATGTGAATCAGGAGACCGAGTACAGCTGATTGCCCTCCCCAGTGGAGGTGGGCCTCATCTCATCAGTTGGGGCACTTAATAGAACAAAAAAGCTTACCCACCTGAAAGTAAAGGGGAGCTCCTCCTGTCTGACTGTCTTGAACTGGAACATCAGGTATTTCCTGCTTTGGACTTGATCTGAAACACTGACTGTGACTGCAAATATTGAGACTGTAAACCTCTGTAAATGCATGAGCCAATCTTTATAGTAAGTCAGTGAATACTTAAATAAACATATATCCTATTGGTTCTTTCTCTGGAGAATCCCGGCAAATACAGATTTTGGTACCATGAGATGGGGTGGTGCTGTAACAAATACCTAAAAATATGGAACTGGCTTCAGAACTAGATCAAGAGTAGAGGCTGGAAGATTTTTGAGGTGCATGTTAGAAAAAGTTCGGATTATTATGAAGGAAATGTTAGTAGAAATATTAAAGGTAATTCTGGTGAGGACTCAGAAAGAAGAGAGCTGAAGAAAAAGCTTATACAATCACAAACAGAACGTTGGTCAAAATGTGGATATAAAAGGCCATTCTGATGAAGTCTTAGATGGAAATGAGGAACATGTTATTCAAAACTGGAGAAAAGATGCTCGTTGTTGTAAAGTGACAAAGAACTTGGCTGACCTGTGTCCTGGTACTTAGTGGGAGGTAGAACTTGTGAACTAGATATTTAGCTGAGCAGATTTTTAAGCAAAGTGTTGAAGGAGCAGCTTGGTAATTTTTGACTACTTATACTAAAAATCAAGAGGAGAAGGATGAATTGAAGGAGGACTTATTGAACAGAACACAACCTGGGCAAGGTGGCTTCCCTCTCCATTTCAGACAGCAGGCCCTGCAGAGAGCCAAGTGTGCTGTGCCCTCCAAGAAAGTGGAAGGGGTGGGAGCACACTAAAGAACAACGGGGTTGACACTTGCCGCCAAGTGGGCCTAGAAGGTGGGACACCAAGCCCATCAGGATTATTCTTGAGCCTTAAGGTCTAATGGGATTTACTTTGCTATATTTTGATCTTGTTTGGGACCTGTCACCCCTTTTTCCTTTGCATGCCTTCCTTGTGGGATGGAAATATCGATCTCATGTCTGCCCCACTATCGTAGTTTGGAAGCCTATAACTTGTCTGCTCCCATGTTTTTGCTTAAGGATAAATCCTATCTTCAGCTTCATCCATATCTGACTTGGGTGATATTTAAGTGAGACTTTGTACTTTAGACTTCAGAGATGATGCTGGAGTAAGTTAAGACTTTGGGGGTTGGGACTGTTGGTATGAAATGAATGTATTGCATGTGAGAAGGATATGAATTTTGGGATCCGAGGGCAGAATGTTACAGACTGATTATTTGTATCCACCCAAATTCATATATTGACTATATATTCATATAATCCCCAATCTAACTATATCTGGAGATGGGTCTGTGAGGAGGTGATAAAAGTTTGGTGAGATCATCAATTGTGCCCTTAAAATAAAAAGACACATCAGAGCCCACTCTCTCTGACATCTGAGGATACATTGAGAAGTCACCATCTATGAGCCAGAAAGAGAGTCCTGACAAGAAACAAAATAGCTGACACCTTGATCTTGGACTTCCCAGTCTCCAAAAATGTGAGGAGTAAATTTCTGTTGTTCCAGCCACTCAGTCTTGGTCTTTTGTTATAGAATCCTGACCAGACTAAGTGGCCATTTCATTATTTCAAAGAAGTTCTAAATGTTGTAGAGGTAACAGGACAGCAAAGCATGTGATCACTGCCTCATGCAGGATCCATATAAAGACTGGGCCCACTTTCCAACTTCAATAAGACCAGTGGTAGAAGTGATCTCTGCATGGTGGTGAAAGTTGAGAGTATTCTAGTTTAACTCTACTCTACAACTGTAGTTCAGAAGGCTTGGAAAATAAAATACAACTACCTCAAGAAGGTGAATTGTCCTTCTGCTTGCTACGGAAAAAATTCAATTTGTCTTTCAAGGGCTCTTCACATATTGTTTATCATAACTGTAACATGTTATTAAAGTAAAGTTTTTACAGCTACAAAAAGATGGTGTGAAGACAAAGTGATCAGGTGAGCTGCAGAGCTGAGAAGCAATTGACGGGCCGCTAACTTCTTGTCCAGGATTCTGTTTAGAAAGCATCTACACTGAGTAAAGTAAGGAAGTACTCTGCACAAATGTCTTCTGCAAATCCTTAAGTTTCAAGTTCATGCAATGTCCTCTATCTGACTTTAAGCTTTGAAGTCTAGAAAAGGTGAAGAAAGTTTGTCAAGATTTCAGGAGATGGAGGGAAAGAATGAACAAGGGGCTGGAAGATAAAGGAGAGGACGGTTAGAGAAATCAGAATCACTTAAGAAAATCTGTGTGGTAATAAAATATCTTTATGTATGTAAAGGCTTATTATTAGCAAGGCACTGGAAATTCTGTTCTTTATTCTACCTGAAAAAAAGAAAATGGAATTATTAAAGTTGGTAGAGATTTAGGTTAGAAAAAAGAAGAAATGATCCCAAAAGAAGTAGCAATATCTATTGACAAGATAATGGCTGGTCACCTGAACCTCCAAAAAGAGCTTTTTTTGTCCTTGGAACTTGTTATGGACTCATCACAGGCCACCCAAGTGAGCTAGAGCAGCCTTGAAGGTTCAGAGTCACCAGTCAAAATGACCATTGATCAAATGTAGAAATAGTTCATCAATGCTAAGTAGAGAGTTACAAAAATTTTCTCACCCAAATCCTCAAAATCCTATTTTTGTTTTAATTTTTAAGAAATGATAATTGTAGATATATAGGTTTGACTTCTCTGCATTATTTCAATTCTCTGGTTGATGGCCACATAAACTCAGTCAAATCTAGTGTTTAATAATGATGGCAGAGTGGTTAATAAATATGTGAGGACACCTCACATGAAGAGAGAGGTGACTGAACTTTGGTCTGCTAGGACTTAGACAAAGCCTGCCCAGAAGGAGAACAACGGGATAAACAACCTCTGTGATTTCCACCAGCCTCATGACTCCGTAGTGTATGTGTTGGTTTGCAGCACAGACAGTAAACAACAGGTTTCTGTAGGAGATAAATTAGAAGGAGACATATTATGCTCTACAATATTGCGTGCTATGAAAGGTTCTGTTCTCAGCTCTGTTGGTCATAAGCAAGGAACAGACTTTGTGGAAGGAAAAAAAATAAAGAAAATAGAGATTTTGAAGTCTGTAATATTTAAAACTAGGCTGTCCATAAAAAATGTTTTAATTTAATTTACTTGCATGTCCTGATGGGTTTGTAATATGTCAACTTTCTAGGCTGAACTGCATTTCCCAGAATTCCCTTTCCTGTTTCTAGCCGGTAAACTACAAGGGATTTTCTTGGGAGATTTAGAGAGTAGAAGGGAATCAGCAGCCTTTTTGTACCTTGGACTCACTGATTTGCTGACTCATGTTGTTAGCATGAAGCAGCATCTCAGTCTGCATCTGCTTTACATTTCCTAGGGTCCTTCTCTGACTCTTGGGCCAGGTACTTGTGTTCACCTCCATGAGGACAGGCCCTGGATTTTGCAGGATACCCACACCGCCAGTGCAAAGGGCGACAGGAGCTGATGAGTTTCAGTCCATCCTTGCCTGTGTCAGGTCCGTGTCTGCATCTGTGATCCCCAGCTTGTTCCTGTTCCCTCCCACTTTGTTTTTTTAAATTACATTTATTGGGGAAACATTGGTTTATAAAATTCTATAAATTTCAAGTGTACACTTCCATGACACATCATCTGTATATTTGTGTTTGTCACCCAAAGTCAAATCTCTGACTGTCACCAGGTATTTGACCTGCTATATAACCACCTTTCCTTTCTGACTGATCCCACTCAGGACTTTAAGCCACAGATTCAGACATGAAGACAGTAGCCTTGCAAAAACTGCTTAACCACTTCCCACTAGTGTGAAATATCTTAAAACATATTTCCATGTATAAATCTAATGGTTCTGCTTCTCTGGTTGCACGCTGGCAGGTACTTGGGATAAAACCCTTGCAAGATGGTTAGACACCAGGTGAGCATTTAATAAAATGAGTTAATGTCTCCACTAAGATTAGAAATGTGTAGTCAGTAGAATTTCAGCTCCTTCTATAATCAAATCACTTCCTTAAACTTCACTGGAGCCAAACCAAAAGCGAGGAGCTGATACAGAAGACTAACCATATTCAAGGTCATTTGGTACTAGCTTTTAAATATTGATAGAGAAATACTCTCATCTCATACATAGGGAACACAGAAGTTCAAAGGCTTAAATAAACTTGGGCTCCTGGCTGTGTTAGAAGGCAGTTCAAGGTTGAGGTTTCATAATACCCATATGGTTCCAGTTAGAGTCGGCTGGGTGGAGAAAAAGCTGTGATGTTTATCAGACTGACTTCCTGGATTCAGATGCGAGGAAGTCCCCTACACGGTGCATGCTAGATACTTGTTGGTTTCATTCTGTGCTATAAGGCAGTGGTCCCCAAACTTTTTGGCACCAGGGACCGGTTTTGTGGAAGACAATTTTTCCACAGACCGGGATGTGGTGAGGGATGGTTTCTGGGTAATTCAAGTGCATCCCATTCAAGTTCGCCTCCTGCTGTGCAGCCTGGTTCCTAACAGGCTGGACCAGTACTGGTCTGAGGCCAGAGGTTGGGGACTCTTGCTGGAGGGAATGATGACTTCCCCCAGAGAGTATAACATAAAAACAAACACAAAATAATGCGGCCTATAAGTCAGTGTGTGTATACACCCACATGTACACAGGCACACATAATAAGAGCTAACATTTCTATAACACTTTGGTTGCATTAATTTAATTAATCACCAACATAACCTCTGACTAGGTAATATGGTTATTTTTCAGAGAAGAAAGCAATGCACAGTGGGATTAAGTGACTTGACGAGGTTACCCAGAGGTACAAGGTAGAGTGGAAGCGTGGTTACCAATGCTGTCTGTCTCAGGGCCTCTGTGCCTGTGCATGCTGCTATGCTACCTTGCTTACAAGTACTTAATATACATGGTTGTAGAGGTGTGTGAACCTGACCTTCACAGTTTTTAATAGTCTGGCTACAAATTGCTTTTTCAAATCCATCTTTCTGTTCTTTGTTATATGTTATATTCCTTAATGTTCCAGCAAAACTTCATTCTTTCTATACTTTACTATTTCTTTGTTTTATCACAGCAAATAGAAATCTCAAGTAATTCAGATATTCCTGCTAAAATTCAGATACCTCCATAAATTCCTAAAATTCACCCCATCCTATCCTCTCTTCACATCTTTAGTAATGTCATCCTGCTTTCTTGCTGCCTCTTCCTATCCCACTCTGATGTGCTTTGCTGCTGCAATTTCTGGAAATTCTACCCATTTCTTATAGTTTTGTTCAAATATCACTCCCTTCATGATACCTCTTCTCAGTCTCTTGTCCAGAGGCAATCTCTTCCTCCTCAGAAGTTTCACCGCCCTGTGATTATGGATCATAGCATTGCGCAGTAGTTGGTATACTTGTTTAGTTTGCCTGTCAGTGGGTTGTACGTGGATCTACATTACAGCTTTAGCTGCAGTTGAACATCTGTGTTGGCTCACTGGCATTGCACTCCTGTTTGTGTTGCTCACTGCCTCTGCTCTCACACTGAGAAAGACAAGATGGAAGCTCCATAGACTGCTCTATATGTGAGACCTCCCCCCACTGAGCTGCTGTAGATGACCATTGGGAAGGCCAGTCAGTTTTTCCCTGAGATAGGGAGCAGCCTTCTTGTCTTCTCTGTGAAACTTCTTTAGATATTCCCAAATCATAACACCTACTGTTGCTTGCAACTGTTTTATTAATAGCTCTATTCTACTATTTATTACATTCTGATAGTGCCCTGATCACACTATCCATCCTCCAATAAAAAGTGACTTCCCTGAGACTAAGAATATATTGTATTCATCTTGACATGCTTCAAGATTCTTAAAACTGTACATTGCATGTAAGTGATGTTCATTAACTTTATGTTTTCAACTTTTAAAATCAATGGTCTTCAAGTGTAATTTATACAAAATAATATACATCAATTTTAAGTGTACAATTTGATGAATTTTGACAAATGTGTACATTCATCTGCCCTCAACATTTCCATTGCCCGCTGGCTTACCACGGGAGAAAGGGATGGGAGAAAGCTCAGTGGTGAGGTGAAATTTGTCATGGACATGACATAGAATTGCCAGTATGTAGTGACAGAAATAATCTGACAGTTTTTTGGTATATTTAATTTTTGTTTTAAGATATCTATAGACAGTATACCCTGGCTACACACCTACAGAGGGTATATTGTCTGTTTGTGTCTGTAACCAGGGGAGAGCACACCCACTGCTGCCCTTGGGCCACCACTGCCAGCACTCCCGCTGCTCTGCAGGGCACACCTCCGCCCTGGCTTCTGGAAACCACCTACCACCTTCCTGCAGGAAGAGGCTGTCTTTCTGTCCTAGAATTGCAGATGAATGAAGTTACATAGGATATATTCTTTAGTGTCTGGTTTCTTTTAGTCAGCATAATATTTTTAATATTCATCCTCATTCTTCTGTGTATCAGTAGAATAATCCTTTTAATTGTTGAGTAATTTTCCATTGTGTGAAGATATCACAAAAGTTTAACTGTTCTCCTGTTGATGTACTTTGAGATGTTTTTAACTTTGGCTATTAAAAATAAAGTTTCTCTGAACATTCTTGTAACAAGTCTTTTTGTAGATATTTTTAAGTACACATTTAATTGTAAGATACCACCAGTTTTCCTAAGTGATTTATAATTTTTCATATCCACAAAGAATGTATGAGAATTGTTCTACATTCTCATCTACACTTGGTGTTCATGCTTTTAAAGTTTTCAACATTTTAGTGGATATAAAGTGACATGTTACAGTGGTTTTAATTTAGTTATCTGATTAATGTTATAGATACTTTTTTCACCTGCTTAATGGCTATTCATTTATCTTTTTTAGTGAGGTTCAACTACGTTGCTAAATTTTTTTAATTGGATTGTGTTTCTTCTGATTATTGCATTTTAAGAGTAAAATTCTCTAATACATCATCTGTATATTGTATTGAGTGTTTACCACCCCAAGTCAAGTCTCCTTCCATCAACACTTATATCCCGATACCCTCTTTTACCTTCCCCCCCACCTCCCTTTCCCTCTGGTAATCACTGTACTGTTGTCTATGCTGATGAGTTTTCTTAATTCCTTCAGCTTTCTCACCCAGCCCCTCAAACCCCTGCCCTTCTGACAGCTGTCAGTTTGTTCTCTATGAGTCTGTTTCTATTTTTTTCAAGATTTTATTTATTTATTTTTAGAGAGAATGAAAGAGAGGGAGAGAGACATCAATATGAGAGAGAAACATCCATTGGTTGCCTCTCGCATGCCCCTCCAGCCAGGGACTGGGCCCGCAACCCAGGCATGTGCTCTGACTGGAAATTTACCCTGAGACCTTTCGCTTTGTGGGGCAACGCCCGACCAACTGAGCCACACCAGTTAGGGCAAGTCGTTTTCTATTCTGTTAGTTTATTTTGTTCATTAGACTCAACATGTGAGTTAAATCATATGGTGCTTGTCTGTCTCTGACTGGCTTGTATCTTGTCTAGGAAGTATTTGTCTAACCAATGTTAAAAAGAGTTTTTATCTGTGTTTTTATTTAAGAGTTTTATAGTTTTACTGTTTAGGTTTAGGTTATGACACATTTAGGATAATATTTGTGAACAATACAAAGTAAGAGTAAAGATTGATTTTGTTCTCTAAATTCCAGCACTATTTGTTGAAAATACAATCTCTTCCTACATTGAATACCTGACATCTTTCTCAAAAATCAGTTGATATATGTGTAGATCTATTTTTGGAATTTCTTTGAACTAGATATCTATTCTTATGATGATAATGTATTATCTTGATTCATACAGCTTTTTAGTAAGTCTTAAAATCTAGTAACTTATACTCTCTAATGTAGATATTTCTTTTCAAAATTGCTTTGTATATTTGAGGTTCTTTGTAATTTCATGTAATAATTTTCAAATTAGCTTGAGAATTTATACAAAATGAAACTTTGAGATTTTTATTGAGATTTTGTTGAAGCTATAGAAAAGTTTGGAGAGAATTGACACCTTAAAAATAATGGGTCATTTGTTGTGTGAGCGTGATAATCTCTCTCTTTATTAGGTCTTGATTTCTATAATCAGTCCTTGCAATTACCAGCATACAGTTCTTGGCGGTAATTTTTAGGTTTTATATCTATGCATTTTATGTTTTATGGTGTAATCACATATGGTACTTTTTATTTTAATTTCCAATTATTCATTGCTAGTTTCTAGAAATACATTTGATTTGTGGATATTGACCCTATAATTTGTGACATTGCTAAAATCACTTATTAGGTCTACAAATTTTATGTAGATTCTTTAGAATTTTTTATGTAGCTAATTTCTCTTTTTTGATGAATGGAGGCATTTTATTTGCAATCTCTATACCTTTCATTTATAGTTGTTGACTTATTGCAATGGCTATAATCCCCAGAATGATATTAAGTAGTATAAGTAACAATGGACTGCTCTGTCTTGTTCCTAATCTTGAGAGGTAAAGCAATCCTTCCATTATTGAGTATGGTGGTAACTATAGTTTTTTTCATTGGTGCCTTTTTGAATTCAGAAAATTCCCTTCTACTTATAGTTTGCTGAGAAATTGTTTTTGATCAGCAGTAAATGTTCAATTTTGACAAATCTATTTTCTGCTTCTATTGAAATAAGCAAATACTTTATATATTTGTCAGTGTGTTGATATGGTGAATTGCATTGATTTTTTAAAAGTGTTAAACCAGCCTAACATTCCCACTTGATTATGACATATTTTTAAAACATATTTTTTGGCTTGGTTAGCCAATATTTTGTGGAGGATTTGTAGATGCATATTCACTAGGATATGGGCCTGTAGTTTACTTCTTGTGTAATGTCTTGGTCTGGTTGTAGTATGTGAGTAATGCTAGCATCATAAAATGAGCTGGGAAGCTCTCCTATCCTTCTGTTTTCTAAAATAGATTGAATAGAGTTTATCTTTAGCAATACTTTAAAAATTATATCTGAGTTCTTTTACCAGTTTGTGGGGTTTCTGGCATCTCTTTTTCCATGGGAGCAAATGCTTGCATTTGTCTATACTTTAGGGCATCTATCTTTCCTTAGATTTTAGGTTAGTTGGTAACTCTGTGACATCAGTTCTGTGATGGCTTCAAAAAAACTATAATTGTACATATTATCTAAATATTTCTTTTTACTGGGAGGCAGGAGCACTGTTTTCTTTCTTGACTCCTACCTATTATCTAGTCATTCGGAGCATGAAGAAAACTCTTATACCATTTATTTCACACTAAGAGTGGAGTCCAGTAATTTTGTTATAAAGTAATTTAGAAATAGGTGCCAATAGTCAAAAACAGACTGAGTATGAATGGATTGCAATAAAGCTACTCTGACTAAAGCTTTATATTTATAAGTGAAAAAAAAAACATTTCAATATATATGGCTTAGTTTTTATTTTCTGGGTTCCCAGTAGGATTATGATAATTCTCCTTTACAATGCTTTTCTGGATATATATCAACAAAGGACCCTGATACATGGCTTTGCAAGACACATCTGTGGAGTTTTGCAGATAGTTTAATTGTATCAGTGAGTTTCACTTCATTCTCAGATCAACTATTCATATAAATAATGACAATTTACTAGCCTGTATTTTTCTCTCAATCCAGCCTTCCCAGGGAACTGATGAAAAATGAAAATAACCTTATCAGCATTTTTATAATTAAGGCAAAAACCGTTATATTTTTAAAGAAAATAAGAAGTGTGTATTAATGGACAAGGGACTGAAAGAGATGAATGGACTCCCCTAACATCATATATCCCAAGGCACAAATGTGCTGGATGCATACCATTCTTAGGCACATACTTGGATATCAGAAGGAAGTCCCCTAGTAGTGTGACTGAGCTTATTATTTATAAGATAAGGCTCTGAGAGCAAGTCATGAGTCTATAAAACTCTGAAGCTTCTTGTGAATGTCTACTTTGGACAGGGCTCTTCTTTGTAAGGATAATACTTTACTATCATCTTGGAGCATTCAGTAGGTGCTCAGTACATGCTTGTTAAATAAATCATTGTATAGGTTGAATGCAGGGTTTTGAAGACATCTTCCAGCCCAGTGCTTGCCCCTTTTCTTGGGTTATGCTTTCTCTCTCAGCAAACAAATGCAGAGACCTTTTACCGCGGGGTCATTTCCTGGGAAAATACATAGAAATCAAGTATACAACTGATTCTTTAGTTGATAAGCTAATATTTCACAATATCATGGATGGGTCCAGTGGTATTTATATTCCAAAGTGAAACTGTATGTTTATTCTAGCACCATGGCTGTGAAGAACAACTATAATAAGTACTGTGCCAAATGTATTACATTCATTCCAATTTGCTCTAGATACATCAAAGGCATACATACAAGTAGTTTAGATGCAAAAGTCAGAACCACTAACTCTTCGTTCATTACTCAGAGGTGGGGGTGAAGAAACAGTCGGTTACAAAGCACTTCAAAACTCCTGGGAGATATCAAAAAATGAGACATGCCATATATAAAATATAATTATACAGCTCCCAGTGGTGTAGTTTTGAAGGACAGTAACCCGTTTAATATTTTGAAATGGCTTGCCTGGACAGCATTCTTTGGAACATCTTGTACTTTTCTTGACCTTAGTCTCTGAGGTCTTTGCTCTTTCAAAAAAATTTATATTTCTTCAGGCATCCTGAGGAAGACAACAAAGACTTCCCATTGTTGAAATGAAATTTGCTCAAAATTTCAAACTGTTGTTGTCAAAAAATTTATCAACTAAAATGGATAAAACCTGTTCTCTACTGATCACTTCTTATTGAACCCTTTCCTTATATGATGTCAAAATCAAAGCATGAATGAGGATCCAATCACAGCAGGCTATTTCTTAATCTATATCTTTTTCCTTGGACATGTGTAAATGTACTGCTAATACTACTACTACTACTGATAATGACCTACTTTTACAAACACTTCACAGTTACTTGACATAGGCTCACAAACCATTTGAGAAACAGGAAATAGATAGACAAGGAAAGCCTAGTAACATGGAGTCAAGCTTTAGTCAGAAGGCCTGGGTCAAACCACTGGAATTATTAGTCCTTAATCATAGAAAGTGGGTCTTTAAGTATTCTACCTGTGGTTTCTTCATTTCTATAATGGCAGAATAGTATCTGCTTTACCTACTTCATAAGGTTAATAGAAAGATCAAATAAAATTATATTTATAATTTATATATATATATGTTATCTCTTTATTTGAATATGTATGTCTGTCTAGAGGCTATCCAGCCATGTAATATGAAAAATAGAGACATTTATTGAAGAAGACACAATAAACAAGAAACAGTCTACATAGGATAATGATGCCTTAGTCCCCTTCAAAGTAGGTGCCTTGGGACCTTATACAGTTCTCCCAACTGCCATCAGCTGCCCCATCATATTTTCCTGAATTTCATAGAAAGTCTGAAATCTCTTCCCTTTCAAAGGTGATTTTATTTTGTGGAAAAGCCAGAAGTTGCATGGTGTTCAATCTAGGCTGGAGGGGAGCTGAGTCACCTGGGTGATTTGATATTTCACCAAGAGTCTCTGCACCAGACATGATGCATGAACGGGTACATTGTCATAATGAAGTTGCCAGTCACCAGTTGCTCATAGCTGTGGCCTTCTGAATCATCTGAATAGTTTCTGTAGCGGAATGTACAAGTTTAATGCAGAATTTGATGCAGATTTTTTGCTTTACTTGCTCAGTCATTTTGAATGCAATGGCCACACAGTACAAGTGCTCACTCAACAGAGTGTACTACACCCACTGACTAGTACAATGAAGTCACCATTGTTCATGCATGCACGTTCCAGTCCACTCTCCTTGGCTGCCAGGTTACATTGATGTCGTGCAAACTGTGTTCATTATATTGATTATGGCTGGACTTTCCAGACAGGATATATATATATATATATATATATATATATATATATATATATATAATTTTATACACAAATTTTTATTTTAATACAGGTAAAGTATTGGTAGTAAAGTAGACAAAGTAATAATATTGATAGTGGGTAACAACCATTTTTGTGATACTTCCTTTTTACTGTATACATGCCTTAGCTTATTTGATCCTTGCACCTGTCCAATGGAGGAAACTGAAGCTCAGGTGTCCCTGTGCCCCCGTCACACAACCAGGAAGCCCAGAAAAAATTCAAACCCAGGCCTGATGTGGGTAAAGTCCATGTTCTGTACATTACTGTGTTCCTCTCTTGCTCTCTGGTTGACAGAATCAAAGGAACCAACAAGGAGATAAAGAAATAATATGAGAGGCTTAGATGTAAAAATATATTAACATCTCAATGATAAAAACCTGTGTGAATAGGTAATGTGGAAACAGTTTCTTACCTAAAGCACTAAAAGGCTTACTGCAGGTGATGTATAATTTTTAAAATCCAGGCTATACGTATCTGATGTGCAGGAATGGGGACTTTTAACAGTCTAAGCCACTTACATAATAACATGTTTTACGTTTAGGACAAAGTGGATGAGAAAAGTCTTGAAAGGTGTAAGTACTGCCTCTCTTCCCCAAGATGCCTGCCAAGGAAGGTGGACAGCAAAGCCTAAACTCATCCACAGGGCCCTGGGATAAAGGGTCGCAAGATTTGGGGGGAAAGTTAAAACAGGTACTGTCCTAAGATTACAAGACTACTGCAAGTGTTCAAACATATCAGCAAATAAAATTTCCCCTGGATAATAGCAAGTGTTGAAGCTTGTAAGAGTCATTTAACCTCAGTGGCAACCATAAAATAAATAAAATAACACCACTTGATGGCCTCATTGAGAACTGTAAAGCTAATGGTCAAGGAAAAAATTAATGAATTATTCAATTACTTTATTTAAGAAGAAATTATGTGTGAGGCAGTAAATTGTATAAACACTCATTTTTGGCATGAATTTTGGAATAATACTTGTAAATATCAGACTTTATGTTAGATTTCAAATTAATTTTTCCACATAAATTTAATTTTACATGGAGACACAGTTTCTTTTTATGTGTGCAGCTTAAAAAAAGACTGAATTTTAAAGTGAGTTCCGAGGAGAAGAATAGTAAAGTCCTCAAGATGAGGGATTTGGCACAAGCATGTTTTCAGGACTAATTTTGGTTCCCTCATGCATTGGAAAACATGTTTTGAAGCACTTTGGTTTGGTTTGGTTTTTAATATATTATTAGAAAAATAGGTTTCTTGAACTGTAAGAATATATAGATTGTCACTATCAAATGAAAACTAAAATTTTTTTATTTTTTTAAAGATTTTTATTTATTTTTATTTTTAGAGAGAGGGGAAGGGAGGGAGAAAGATAGGGAGAGAAACAGCAATGTATGGTTGCCTCTCACATGGCCCTCACTGGGGACCTGGCCTGCAACCCAGGCATGTGCCCTGACTGGGAATTGAACCGGCGACACTTTGGTTCCCAGCCTGTGCTCAATCCACTGAGCTACACTAACCAGGGCTGAAAACTAAAACTTTCATTTCTAATAATCTTTCTGATTCCAATACATGTTTATACAATATATATATGGAAAATGAATACCTGGTCAGAAATATGATCTCCATTCTCATATTCTCCCTCTCTCTCTTCACACACACACACACACACACACTCAGGTAGAGCATTACCTGAGTATGGATTGAGTATTTCAACCTCTAGTCAGAGCTTCTTAAAACAAAGCTGCTCTTGAGAAGGAGTACCTCATTGATTTACTATGACCTTGCTAAGCATTATTTATTTATTAGAAGTTCTCTGTTGTTCTGGGTGATTTGGGGATGCAAAAAGACACTGCTGGGGGATACAGAAAGGGACTGTGTGTGAGAAGACTCGCCTTGCTCATGCCGTTGGGCAGGCACTGTTTCCGTGGACTTGTTAGAACCCTGCCCCTGAGAAGAAAGCCCCCAAAATGCTCAATAAGCTGTATAGCTACGGCGTGACTTGAGGTCATCAGGATCATCTATTGTATATCTCCCCAGATGGTCTATAGCAGGATCACTAACTCAAGTATTTATTTAGTGGGGATTGGCAGATGGCATTCATGAGCCATGCAAGCCTAGTAGAGCAAAGACAAAGATAAGAGTAGTGCCATTTCTTCAGGTTTTTAAATATATACCTGGGATTCTATATTGTAAAATCTCCAAAATTTAAAATATTGGCTTTATATTTGTATTAACTGCATTAATCATCAAAATTACATTAGGCTAGCATTGACCTTTGGCTTCAATGTGCTATGTCTCTAGAATATTCATCCTAGATTTTATATATAGACAGGAGAGAGAGGAAGATTCGGTAGCATGGTGAGGGGAGTGTGCTTATTATTCCTTCCTTCATTATAGAGAACCTACATTTTAAAGCCCAGTTCTATTCATTGTGTATACAATTTGTGAACAAGATGAAGTTCCTGCCCTTCTTAGAGGGTTTTTTTTTAATTTGTGTGAGTAGGATTCATGAGGCTGCTGAAAGAATTGATAAGTAAAGATTGGAAAGAAAGACAATGAGGAGGACAGATCCATAGAATTTTTGAGTGGTATGACAGTTTGTTCCTTCTCATCTCACAGATGAGGAATGCGAGTCCCACAGAGATTAACAAATAGCTGAAGGACATAGCAAGTTACTGGGAGAATCCAGGTGAGAACCCAATTTGTGGGAGTGTAAACTGTGTGAAGCGATTACACAAGGTCCATGCTCAGTGTGATGCTGTGTTGTTATTGTCCAGACATTCTTAATCGTTTTATCATTGACCTTGTAATTTGGAAAAGTGCAATGGAACCACAAAGAGTGTGCTGTTCCTTGCTACTTCATTTGCCCATAGAATTCTGGTAGATTCATGATGTGCAAAGTTCAACAAAACTCAAAGTGAGTGAAAGGTAAGGGTGTCAGGTCTACGAGTAAACAGGGGTGGTGCTGGTGGGGTCCTGACAACCCTGAGACTACACTTTCCATTCTAATAAGAACCTGGCTTGAACACAGAAGAAAAAATGGTATTTCTAAAAACCAAATGACCAAGGAGCACTATCATACCCCCTTTTTAGTTATGTGACTTCCTTGTATTAGCCAATCTCTATGCTGAACAGAACAGAGAAGGAAAGGGCAAGAGGAGGCAATCTATAGTTCCTTTAACTTTTAATCCTTCTTACCCCTTGGTAGCCTGAAGGTGGAGAGTGTTGGTAGTATGTATATATTTGCATTAGAAATTGAAATAAAAACAGTTGAGTTCTTTCTGTGCATTTCCACTGTCTGGTAAGAACAAAACACATATGTGTTCAAAACTAAGACATATGAATTGTGTGGTTTCAGTTATTTTGCATTTGAGTTAAATGCTCTTATATTTTCTCTTAAAACTATCATTGCACAATACAAAGATAAATGGTAAAATTCGTGCAAAGAAAGCAAATAGCTTTGTATTTTAGTACCTTCAATTCTTTTTACCTTCTCACTAAGGAGCCCTACATTTTTTATTTGCACTGGGACATGCAAATTATATAGTTGGCCTGGCTAAACCTAGGTTATAATTCATTCTCTTAGCTTCTAAGTCACAAGACTTCATTATGTTCTGGTTTGGTTTCCAGATTTTAATGGTGATGATTACAAGCCTAGAACAAGGAAACAAGGAAGACTTGTTTAAACAGTTTTCACTTTATATAAGAGTTATCATAACCATGATTTCATAGTAAATATTAACACATCCACACTTGCCCATCTTTGGTCTGTTCTGGGCTTTTAATTCATTAGTGCCCTGCTCATGAGACAAAATGACGTAGTGCAGAGACAAGCAGTACACACAATTTAGGTTAATTACTGCTTTTTAGGTGTGATCATTGAAACATGGTTATCTGACACTGAAATAACGGAACAGTTCTTTGTCTCAGCTGGAAATAAATAGTGAGGATCTAGGGTACACTTTCCAAAGAGAGGGGCTTTTCAAATAGCACATTCTCCTTATTTTGGGAGACTCATTCTGAGGAGCTAATATTTGCTCTTTAATCTTTTCACTTGAAAAACTCTTAACATATAAGCTTGAAAAGATTTTGACAGCTTATGTGACTGAAACAACAAAAGTTCGGTCTTACCGTCCCAGAGGCTGGGAGTCTAAGAGCAAGGTGTCATCTGAGCTGGCTCCAGAGGGCTGCGAGGAAGAGCCCATTCTGCCCATCTTCCCATGGTTCTGGTGCTTTGCTGGCAGTCTCTAGCATTCCTTTGGGTGTGAAAGCATGACCTTGATCTCTGCCTTCATCTTCACATGGCATCCTCCTTGTGTGTGTGTCTGTTGCCAAACTTTCCCTTTTTATCATATTAATTTAACTCCATAAAGACTCTATCTCCAAATAAGATCACTTTCTGAGGCACTGGGGGTTAAGACTTCAACATATGAAATTTTAGGTGACACAATTCAATCCACAACACCCTGACATCCTTGCATATATTAAACTTGGTGAGGACAAGAAACTGAAATCTTCTATGTCCAGTCTCCATCTGGCTCCTGCTTGATATTTGATAAATGTCAGCCCACTTGCAAGAGGCTGACATCAGTGTGTCCCTCGTGAGGGCGACCAACAGAAGGATGGTCTCTTCCACTTCAAGACATCAGTCATCAGTCATCTGAGCAGAATGGTATGCCCTCTTCATCTTACTGCATCTGTAATTCTAAACATGTATGCGAGACGCCATTCATGATCACAAAAAATGGTAGAAATGAGACTTTCTTTTTCATATCACCAGTCACAATTATACTCTGTTCCTTCAGCATATAACAAGGGCTTAGCTCCTGGTAACTTTATTTTTCAAGGTTTGATTGAACACATGATTGTCTTGCCTCTGTTAATTGAATAAATCTCCTAGTGATCCATGCTCCTGTTTGTGTTTGTTGTCAAATATATGTATTTGGCTTAAAATGTTAGAGACGCTTATATTCCAGAGTAAATTGATGGAATGCTAAACACTACCCCTACCACATGCCTCAGTTTGGTTGTTAGACAAAGCACCTGACAGAGCCTGAGATGTGGTAGACATTCATGATTTTGTTGTTGTTGTTGACTAAATCAGTAAAACTAATGAGTGGGTGCTATGATCTTACATGCTTTCTCCAACTTCTTACTTCCTGATCTTTTTCCCTCTGAAATCTGGATCATAGGAGTAGAGGAAGAGGATATTTTTTATATGCTTAGTTCTTGGTCTACTGTCATTTATAACCACTTTTCCCTGCAGTTCACATGCTTTTAATAAAGAAGGTTGATTCTTGCAGTGCACAGCCAAGTTTACTAGATTTGGATTGTCTGAATTTTCCCTATCCTTAGAAATTCCTTTGACTTAGAGCCAATGGTTATGCAGATGTGTGTTTGTGATAGGTTGTGACTGAGATTAATGACCTCTTTTCCATCCCAGCATTTGCCGCCCAAGCCTTTTTGCTGACTTTGCATGGTAGGGGATGTTCTTGGCTGAACCCTACTTTTGGAGGTCTACTCCAATCTGAAAAAGGAAGCCAGTAATCTATTTTCCAATTTAGTTTGACCTTTGTGGATAGGAAATAGTCATGATATCTAAATGAGATTACCAGGAAAAGAATGAAGAGAGTAGAACTAAGAGATAAATCATTACATATGGCCAAAAGAAAGAAAAACATTCTTTCAGCTGATCCCTGATTTGGGAATTTGGTGTCCCTTTTCACATGTAAACAAATTTGATTCAGTTGAGGTGAAATCTACTACATCTTTCATAAATTTATAAATCCATGAGAAACTTCTACTATTACCTACGATTGACATTCTTATACCCTTAGTTATGCCTCAAGTACCAAAGCTGAAGATAATGGCTAGATTTCATGGAGCATTTTCTGTGTACCAGGCATTAAACTGAACAATATTTACTTGTATTATCTCATTTCATCCTTCGTATAATGCTATAAAACAAATACCATAACTATGTCCATTTTATATACAAGGAAACTGAGGAATGGTGAGGTTAAGTAATTAACTAAAAAATGGCAGAATTGGGAGTGACATCTTGAACACACGATGTGAGGACATGTGCCCTTAATCACATCAGAGGGTCAGACTGCCTCCCATGAGTGGGTTCTTCTGCAGGGTGAGGCTTAGCCTCATTTGCTTCTCTAGCCTCCTGTCTCAGACAATACAGAAACTAAAAAAATGGTTTAAAAGATAAGTACATCATTCAACAACTGCTATGTAGTGCTCCATGTTTTAATCTCAAAGGGTCTAGTACAAATTTTTTAATATAAAGGGGGCATAATAAGACAAACATCTACCTTTGAGTAAACTAACATTCGAGTATTAAGACAGGACAGGTTTAAAAACCTATTAATTTAGTAGGCTAGGACTTTAAGTGTATGCTCATATTATCTTTGCTTTTCACACCAATAGCAGCTATCCCATACCTTTTTCTCACTAGAGTTCCCACCCATCCATGTCTCCATCACCCTTACTGTGCACCTGCAGATCCTTTTATATGGCAAATGTAAGATGACAGTATCTAAGGTTTTCAGCTTTCTGCATGTCCACCTTAGGATTTATTTAGAGGCTTACCCATCCTTCTGTTTCACTTTTTTCTAAGGAATAAATGTACTCATTCATTTCCCAAAATACAAATTGCATGTGAACCTATGATATCTTTATAAAATTAAGACAATAAAAACAATCATAAAATGTCAATTCAATGGAAGCTCAAAGGGCAATTCAGTGACTTCATTGAAGGTGTCATATTACATGTTTCTATCTTCAGCATAAGATCTGGCATATAGCAAATATACAATAAATACATTCTAAAACAAATTGGAATAAGATGCAACATGGATTTTTCTAGCTGTGAGTATTGTCTAGAAAGGAAAGACTGGATGATATAGCCAGAAATGTTAGGCAGGCCAAAGAATGTTGGAGACCTCAGGCCTCTGAAGGGGAAGGAGAGCAAGAAAGACACTGGAAGTCAGTGCTTCCTCCTTTCAGTTTATGTTCTGATGGGTGCTGCTCTCTATGGGTGCTGACAACTCACCTCTGCTCTCATTCAGATCTATTTTTTTGGAGGTTGATCTTAGAGATTCTAAGAAGCCATCATCCTTATGGTAAAAGGGAAGGTAAAAAGAGTTAATGCATCTTAATCACTTCAAGTATCTCAAGAGTGCTTCAATTTTCAAAGTTGCAGAAATATTTATTACTTTTAACATATATCTCAGCACTTGACACATTTTGTACGTATTAGGAAAGTAGTAAGCAATGATAGTTTGTGGAATGATTTTTTTCTAAGAATCCAACTAAGACCAGAAACTATCATTCTGTAGTATAGCAAACCAGCTGAGTCAAGTAATTTGGTGTTTTCAGCACCCACTGTACAGAGACAGGAAACAGATGGCTTAATTGGCCCCCAGAGAGGGAATTTGCTAGGTTTAGTAGGGTTAGACACATGAGGTTTCTGATGAGAGTGCAGAGAAAAAGCTTGGTCCATGCTGGAGAAGGAGTTATACGAACAGGAAGAGCCAGTGTGGAAGGATCAGGGGACTAAAGTGTGACCATATCAAAGAGAAGATTTGATAAGAACGATGAGTATATTGAGGACTAGAAAGTCCTAGTCTCAATATTAAATATTTTTGAAGTGGAAACTTAATAAAGGGAAAATGTGGCTAAGCCTTATTTGATAAAGTGGAATTATCAAAGTCAATTCTAAGATTTATTTGAACTCTCCTTGAAGTTCCTTTCTGCACCATGGTTAAAGGGTTAAGGTACCTGTGGAGACATGCTTTTCTCTAATTCCAATCCATCTCAAGTCATCCTAAGCAGAAAGCCTAAAAACAGTAAGGAGGAGAGGCTATTGTAGGCTTAGTCCTCATATTCTCTTATTAGAATCTGCCCAATCTTATAAGAATCTTCC
>PVJI01012820.1:0-50088 GCA_004026765.1 Micronycteris hirsuta | reverse complement strand
GTGTATGAAGGGCAACCGTCATGCCCTCTTCCTGTGACATCTCCCTTCCTGTGACCCCTAGGACCACTGAGCGCTGGACAGGAACACTGGTCAAATTCCAGTTCTTTCTCCTTCCACCCCTTTGCCCAGAGAAGATACGCGCTCTGAGTGCAGAGAGGGTCGTGCTGGAGCTTTACATAGCCTTCCCTCTTCCCAGGTCCTCAAAGTGACCTTGGCTGCCAGGTCCCACTTTGGCAGTTCCTAATGAGCCCCACACTGGGAGGGCGTGACCTGGCCCAGGGTTGGGGCTGGGACCTCTCAGCCTTGACGGTTTGCAGCTCAGGGCAGAGTCCTACCTAGAGCGCCTCCCCTCTAAATCCCGAGGGAGTACAACGTATGCTACTAGATAACAGGGCCACCAGCACACGGCAGCAAGGCGAGGGCCTCTGCTCCCCCCACAGGCCAGCTCAGAAGAAAGCAGCTTGCCCCGGCCCCTTTCCTACAGACCAAGTACGCACATCTTGGACTTCAAGGCTGCCTGCTCTGGGTCCAGCCTGACTCTTCCACCTTCATATAAGCCTCTGCCCCAGACATGCCTCTGCTGCGCCCCACGCCTGCCCCTGAACTCCATTGCAGTGCTCTCTCTGCCAGAAATGTCCCTCACCCCCCATGTCTCTGCCCAGTGCCCACCCTCAGGGGCCAGCCCCACATTGCCTGTCTCGTCCCCACAGCAGAGGGGCTCTTGAGCTCCCCACACTGTGATCAGCCTCACGTGGCACTCATCACTCTTGCCGCAGAGTGAACCGATGTGTGTTTTTCTGCCTCACCCTCAAGATCCCCCCAATAAAGTATTTTTGTCCCAGAAGAAGGTCAACACCTGACAATTGTCAAAGTTTGGATGTGCAGCCGGGGCCCCAACAGTTGATCCAGGCACGGTGGATCCACACCATCTGCCTGGCCCCTTTGGCACCTCCTCTCCTGCCGCTGTCCCCTCACTTACTGCCCAGAGCCCTGCCCTGCTGCCAGTGCCTAGAGCTGCCCCATCACCCATCCCAGCCTAAGGATCTCCCCACCTGAAGCCCTTCATGTCCACCATCACCATTCCTGAAAACGTGCTCCGCTGAGTTCATCTCAAACTGGCTCCTTCTCTTCCCTCAGCCGGAGTGTGCTTTCTCTGACCACTCATCTTATCAAACGAAGGGCCCCACCTCCGTGTCTTCTGATATACTAGCTGTTATTTCCCTTGAGCTCTGGGGTGCGAGGCGCAGCACTGACAAGTGCTCACTATGTCTGGGGTTCCCTGTGCCCCACACAGGCTGCTCCTGGGACAGCGGCAAAGGCTGGTCTCCAAGGCAGTCCAGGGAGATCTTAGCAGTGGGCCATTTGGAGGTTCTTAGAATGCCAAGAATGGTGAGAGAGGAAGGGAGCCTGCCCAGCCAGCCCTGCAGGTCTCTGCTGTCCAGCTGTGGGATCACACAGTGGACATTCAGCCTTCCCATCTGGCCCCCAAGGCAAACATACCCTCCCGAGAGGCCCTGTGCATTCCAACCAGCTTAGGCAAAAGGGCCCCATGAACCACACCAGGGCCAGAGGGGAGAGCGAGCAAAGACAGAATCAGGGTACCAGGGGGCCTTAAAAACGTCAACCATTCTGCAACCTGAACTCTGTTCCTCCAGGGGCAGAAAGCAGGACATGAAGGCCCAGGGCTGATTTCTAGCCACCTGCTCACCCATCAGAAAACCTCCTCCCCTGAAAAGTGCCTCTAAGCCGGAGACGCCCAAGGGGTGCAGCTTTGTGTGGGCGCCCTCCGTGCAGGTCTGTGACAACAAAAGGAAGTGTGTATATTACGAGAAGGAAGGATGTACGACCTCAATGTGATCAGTAGGTGAATAAATGAAAACATTTTGGTGCATCACCAAATTGTTTCATTATGATTATCGAACAATAGAATAAATGCAGCTTTGAAAGATAATGAGGTAGACTATTATTTCTGACTTGAAAAATACCCATGGTGAAAAAAGCAAGTTGCAGAGCAATGTTTATTATTATCCCACTTTTGTAAAATTAAATCTGGGTGTCTGTACATGAGTTTCGCTAAGCGCACATGTAAAACAGTCTGGAAGTTTATAACACAGCCACAGTGAACAGCCAGTACCTCTGAGCCAGGAAGAGGGACAAAGAAGAAAGGAGATAATACGGTTTTACTTTGTGCACTTCTTTGAATTCTGTGACAAAAAACAGGTAACATTTTGTAATTAAAGAAACAATAAAGATTTTAAAAATCCAAAATTCGCCTAAACACCCCTCAAGGAGAGTGCCTGCTTGAGATTTGTGTCCTTCCTTCAAGTGGGCAGTACCCTGAAATGTTTGCAAAGACCTAGCCCAAAAAGCAAGAAGAAATGCCCACGTGCATTTTTTAATCAACATAAATGTTCTGCCCTTTGCCTCATCAGAAGAACCTGGAGCCTCTCCAGTCACTTCAGTCCCCACAATGAGACGACCTCCCAGCAAAAACTAACACAAAGAGGTCTCCTCTCACACAACTTGTCCATGTTACAGCCTACGCCAAACCAGGAATTTGTCTCTTTGTGAGAAAGGACAGATTTTCAGAGGAGAGGAAGGAGGAAGGAGAGAAAAATGAAATCAGAACATGTCAAAAGAGATAACCTTTTGCAATTCCACTGATGTGGTTATTAGCCTCATGTTAGCAGTTCAATGGTTTACCTATATCTCCCCCCAGAATGGACTAATAAAAACTTTGGAGATAGAAAGTCAGTGTTTGCCTCTGGTTCAAGTCTGTCCTCAGCTCACTGTCCTGGTGACAAGTGAGGCTAGCCTCCCTGCTGACCTCCAGAGCGGTCTGCACAACCCACGGCCGGCCGGCAGGTGGCCAAGGAGTCTGCCGAGCACTGGCTCACGCCAGACACTAACCTGGGGGAGGAGGGAGACATCCCCACCCACAAAAAGCATGCAATCTAGTTGGAATGAGAGGACCCCTGCCTCAGTGGGAACGCAGCGATGCCAGAGTCCACCCGTGACTGGCTGTTCTCTGTGGTTCACACAAGCGTTGCCGGGCACTTGAGCAGTCAACCTCTTTGTGAAGGAGAACGGAGCAGGCATTATTCCCATTTGACACGTGAGGAAACTGAGAGTCATAGAATAATATATATATAATAAAATAGGGAAGCTATAGGACGAGTCAATGGTAAACAACCATGCAGAAAATCCAGCGGTCTGCAGTTACGGGGACAAAGCCCTCCTCATGTCACGTTGGCTCAAGTTGAAACCATCAAGCTTAGGTAACAGTGACACAGGGAACTTTTAGGGGACCAGGAGAGATACCCTCTACTTTTTAGACAATGTACCTCAAGAGGACACGGTTTCAAAGAAGAGAAAACCAAATTCTGCGAAAAGTAAGGATTACTGAGAAAGGAATTAAAATCACACTCTAAAAACTGTTGCTCCCACAGAAAACTGGAAGGTGCCCGAGAAATCCAGAAGATGGACCTGAACTTTAGTATGCCCTTGGACTCCTCATGCATTAATCACGCAAATGGAATAAATCTATTCCTGCAGGGGCAGAATTACACAGTTCTCTGTGATCCAATGTCAAATAGGTTATCCCTTGATTAAGGTCTTAGCATGGAAGAGAGTTTTATTGAAATGATTTCCATTATCTGCACAGTGGTTCGTCACAAATATATCTGGCCTGGTGTATTTCAAACATGATTTGATCACACATCAAAATTGCGGATATTTAACTCATTTTAATTGAGAAATTAAGTGCATCGGCCTTGCTTCCTCTCCTGGGGCTGTTCCATCCCAGGAATTCCCACATCAGCAGGCTCAGACAAGGAGTCTCTCTCTTTTCCCCATGGATCCCCACCCTGAGTTCTGACCATCAAGTTGAAAGGGAACTTTACAATCAAAGAAGAGGTAAACAAGAATAAGCCCTGCTGGCTTCATGGAGAGATAGAGAAGCTTTCAATATACATTCATTAGTGGAGGGCTGACTCTGCGAGAGTTCAACAGGAGTCAATGGAAGTCCCACTGCTTCCCCAGCGACACTCCGGCTGCAGCCTCACCACCTCGGTCAAAGGCAGCATGAGCGCCTGCTCCTTGTCCTTAGCAGCGGGATGGGGTATGAGCCAGCCCGAGAGGCAGAGCATCGGCCAGTGAATGCACCTCAGGGTGCTCTGACCACCTCCCCTCTTTGCTAAGACTTGGAAGGAAATGAATGGCCGGGGACCCCAGGTGTTGGGGGAGGGGGGGCCAGAGACAGACCAAAGGCAATTTGGGCTTTGCTGGCAGAGACAGCTCCTTCTACTGCCAGGATATGCCACTGTGTGGCCAGGAGCGGTGATCTGGGACCAGAAAATTTGAGGAGATGATTTCTGCTCTGAACATAGTAAAACAGTGGTCCAGTCCTGTTTGGGGGAGGGGGCATCAGCAAATCCCACCTGTGTGCTCTGTAAGACTTTACTGACAACTAGGAACCCAGATCACCTTACAAAACGGGATGAGGCTCAAATAATAATGTGCCATCACTTTGTACCACGTTACATCAGCAGGAGCAAAAGTCAGGCAGAGTTGGAAGGGGCTTAGGTAAGACGGCTGGTGAATATCACAATCTGAGCTGAAATAGAATGGGGTTCAACCTGCAGCCTATGATAAGGTCAAAGAAGAGCCCTCTGCTCCAAAGCCTCCCTCTTGCCCTCAGCACCTCGGCTTCCCTGAGTTTCTCTGGATTGGGACACTCTGCTAAGATAGGACAAAGCCTGCATGTTTAGTGGACACGTCAGGTTTTCCCGAACAGGGATTGGGCCACATGGCTACTCTGATCACTCAGGGTTCCGGAACTGAAGAGAAGCTAAAGAGGTGAAAAAGGATGAGACTGGGTCCCTGGTGGTGGCTTTTTGGGTGTTTCTAGCTTCCTATGAAAGACAGCAGGCTTTCCTGCCTCTGCCCCTTTCTACAAAGCCAGGGGGCAGGACTGATGCTCTCTCGGACTCCCCTGCTCCGCTGCTTCTGGTCCTGTGGGTCTGCCCCAGAACTCGTGGGCGGTGGCTGCTGCTTTGGAATAAGGCCATTCCTGGGACCACCCTCCCCGAGACTTGCTGGCCAGCAGGTACCCAGCTCCCTGAGCTCTGCCATGTCCCTGAACACATGGCTGAGCCCCCTGGTCCACCGGCACCACCCAGGCAGGAGGGAGGAAGAAGCTCAGTGCTCTCCTTACCACCCTCCTCCTCCTGCAAACTGGCTGCGGAGTGAGGTCCTCCTCCTTCCCTGCCAACACCCCCCACCCCCACCTGCCCAAGGCCCTGCTTTCGGCACCAGCATTGTTGGGGAATGTCATGGCCTCTCTTTAATGCCTGTGGCACCTGTGGGATTGGACAGGCTGCAGCAACCCCACTGAGCTTTGGGCTTTACTTATTCATTTTATTACTTTTATTAGTTATTTTTCATATTTATTTGTATCCCCCAGCTTGGGTCAAAGCTTTCCCTATCAAGTCACATAGGCCAGAGTACAAAATCCCACTGGCAATGGGCTGGGTTTCCCTTCGGGGCCTGGGAAGTGTTTCCATGGGGGAAGAGGGCAGGGACCTAGTTCAATGTGAAGAAGCCAAATGCTAAATATGTTCATGCCGGCATTAGATGTCAAAGTAAACCTTTGGAATGACCTAAGTGCCCAAACAGTAAGGAGTCTATGACATCAGTGAGAGTTCTGGTGAGCTACCACAAGGTGATTATGAAAAACACATAACCATAAGGGGGAGTGATTTGAATATTAATTAAGGGGAACATAGAATTGTATGCCCACTAACAGCTACATATTTTAAATTTTGCAAGGAAATGCAGAAATATATTTTAAAGCTTTTGAGGTAGGGGGATGATAAGTTTGGCTTTCTTAAAAACTCCTTCGCTAACATATTTTTACAATATATAACATTGGAAAAAAAGTAAGAAATCTGGCCAAAAAGGGAGGTCTTTCTTGGGGGGCCCCTGAGTCCTTCTCTGCCCCATCTCATGCTGTGGTCTTGGGCGCATCTTCCCGAGCCTCCGTTTCCAGAACTAAACTCTAAGTAATGGGTTACACTCGTTGTTTATTTGTGTCTAATTGCCAGTGTATCTTCCCAGTCTGATTCTCTAGTTTCGTCCTCTACAAACAGTAATTACTGACTTCATTAGACTATGACTTCAACCGTCGATATTTACCAAACCAAGGGAGTGGGAAACCTGGCCAGGACGCCATCTGTGTGCCCTGTGCTCTCAATAGCTCAGAGCAATTTGCCACGTTCGGCAGCTGCCACGCGGCCTGGCTTTCCTGCGCACACACAGAAGCCGCAACGCCGCTTCCAGGCTGGACCACTTGGCACCTCCCAGAATTTAGGTGCGATTCATGCTGTCATTCAAAAATAAAAAACTCTCCTGTCTCTAAGCATTGCACTATTTACCACAGAGCATAACTTACTTTGGGGGAGAGGGGAGAAAATATATATTCAGAAAGTTCTTCATCTGTTACATAGCACCTCACGCTAATGAAACGTTTAGCTGATCTTAATGATGAGACCAAGGTGTCAGCTGAGAGCTCCGCCCACCAGGCTGGTCTATTTCTGATTCAATCCAAGTGTGTTTGAAAGAAGGTGGCAGACTTCACCAGCTTTCAGAGTTAACATGTGGGATCTATTTTTTTCTTTTTTACAAAGAGACACTTGGAAGTAACAGTTTAGCTCCTTCTCCAGACTCAGAGGAGGTTTTCCGTTCTTTTCTGTGCCGGTGCGGGGGCTGCTGCCAGCTTCTGGGCAAGAGGGTAACTCACACACTAGATGGAGGAGACCTCTGACACCCTTCGTCTTCCTGGCAAATCTGCAATCGGTCAGCCCCTAAGGAAACATGGGCTTATGCCGATGAAATGAAGTATCTGCCAAATAATGGAATCTAAGTGGCATTCATCTATCCATGAGGCAAACCCCAAACTCCTTCGCCTCAAATGCAAGCCTTTGGGATCTGGTGCCCCAGCACTCCGGCTGTTCCCCTAAACTGCTTCTCACCTCTCAGCTCACCCTCTGCCTGGGATGGCCTTCCCCCAGCTCTCCTCTGTCCTGGGGTCACCGCCTTCTCCACCATCTGGGCCCCCCTGACCCTCCAGGCACTGCCTGTCCTTCCCACCCTCCCAGGGCAATCTGCACAAAGCCTCATTAGCACCGTCACTTATACTTCACCCCTCAACCTTTCCAGAAGTACCTCCCAGGGCAGCAGGGCAGGGGCCATGTCTTCATCATCTCTGTTTCCTTGGCAGCAGGAAAGGCTCCCTCTGTGATTCAGCAGGTATTCATGGCATACCTGCTCTGCATACAATGGCTGCCACGCCCTCTTCTAACCATGTTGTCTGAACAAGGTTTGGACGTGGGAAGAGGGAATTCAAGGAATCCATCTTCTAGAAGAGAACGTGGCATAGGGAGGGGGTGGGCAGTCATTTTTCCTGGATTTGCTCTTAGTAACCTGCTTGCTGCTATTGTTCATGGTCTTACCTTGTGCCCTAGTTCCCATGGGAGCGGGCCATGGGAAGAAAGAGACTCGAAGTGAGTCTATGATTGATTTTGAGAGAAACTCTGAAGGGACAAGTAGTTCTCCCCGGACCACTGAGTCATGCCAAAAATTGTTTAAACAATGTGTTTATAAACCTGAGTAAGAAATTGCCCCCGACTGTTCCCAATAAGAGAACTCATGAATCAGTTCCAACAGGCTGAACTGTTGCCTGTCTATATGTTTATTTCAATGATCAAAAGGTGGTGGGATTGTTAGACATTTATATTTCAAGTTCACTAAATCGCATAATTCCAATAAAGTTGTATAAAATAATTTCTTGCTCAAAGAACAAAAATCCCCTCTAATAAATAGCCCCTGAATGTCTGAAAGTTGTTAGAGTAGTAGCCCCTCCTTTACTTTGAATAGCAATATATATCAATTAGAAGTAGACAGGCAAAGAGATAAGAAAAGCTAGTTAGCTATTACCAACTAAGAACGTAGAAACAGTTACCAGGGAGTCAGAGTTCATAGTACGTAGAGAAACATTTTAGACAGAAAAGATGGATAGCTAAGTTAGACGTCACAGAGGTCTTATAAAAAATTTCCTATAACCTCTACTCAATCTAGCGTACCCTTTGTTCATACAGCTATTTTCTTTTTTTTTTTTAAGATTTTATTTTTATTTATTTTTAGAGAGAGGGGAAGGGAGGGAGACAGAGAGGGAGAGAAACAGCAATGTATGGTTGCCTCTCACATGGCCCTCACTGGGGACCCAGCCTGCAACCCAGGCATATACCCTGACTGGGAATTGAACCAGGACCCTTTGGTTCCCAGCCCGCACTCAATCCACTGAGCTACACCAGCCAGGGCCCATACAGCTATTTTCAATTGTCTGATTTATAGTGCTCTTGGTCAAAACAGTCTTTGTTTAATGTATAACTAAATCCATAGAAAGTTTTGTACTTTTCCTAGTTACCTTTGTATTAATTTTTTTCTACTTCACCTAATCACTAATGTTAATCACTCCCCAAAATGAAAGTATAAAAACCTGCTTGTACTTGCAATAAACGGAACAGAGCCTCACGGTCCTTTGAGGCGTGTTGTCGTCTGTCTCCCGTCGCCACGCCTTACCCACCTCGGAGACCCCTGCCCCAGCTGCGGCCGGCCCGCAGGAAATGGCTCCGTGTGCCAGGTGCCGTATGGCAGGGTCCTGCTCTCAGCGGGCGCACAGCCCCATGCAGGGGACCCGGTCTGGGGAGAGTGCTCAGCACATGTTTGTTAATGTGAAAGGTGTGTGTGTTGTGACTGTATCCTTCTCCATTCCAACCTCATGAGAAGAGCCAGTTTTCCTCATCTGATAGGTAAGATGTTGGCCAGGTGGAAGAGTGGAGCTCGGACAATATGGACCAATGAGGGATGCCAGGGCGGAGAGTAACCCGGGGTGGTGTCCAGCAAAGGCAGCCCCGGGGTCAGGATACTCGGAAGCTTTCCTCGCTGGCCCAGCCTTGGCTGGCCACAGGGCAGGCCTCCCACAGACCTGCAGTCAGAGACGCTGGTCCTCAGGCTGCCAGTGTAGACCTGGGAGCAGTATGACCTCCAATCTGCCGTCTCTCCCCCACCTCCTTCTTATCGCAGCTCAAACCATCCCTTCCAGAGGAAGGCTTACTGGGGGCAAGTTGACTCAGCTCTGTTCCCTTGGCCATTTACACCAGTCCCCTCTTCCCCAGAGCACCTGGTTATCTACGCAGCTTGTCCTGGTGCAGTCATGCGGTCAAAGGTCTTTTTGGGTGCTTCCCTGGGCCAGCATTCTGCACATCAGGAAGGCTGGTGTTTCCCAAACTGGGGTCCACAGAAGTTCTGCCTCCATATCACTTGTGGAGCTGAGAACACACATAAGCCTCACCCCAAATCTCTTGGGTCAGAATATGTGCAGCTGGGAACCTGGAATTGTCTCCAGGTGGGGACCAGGGAGTGTGTGCAGGTGGGGACCCCAGGGTGTGTGCAGGTGAGGATCTGAGGGTGTGGGCAGGTGGGGGCCCAGGAGTATGTGCAGGTGGGAACCTGAGTCCCCTGGAGGACACTGTCCATACATGCTCCCTACACCGCCAGCTGTCCCTATTCCTGCAGTTAAAGAATTAGGAGTGGAAGCCAAATATTTTCTAAAAAAGAAACAATATTTTCTAAAATGCACGTCCCTGACCCAGATTCTTGCTTATGCACTGTCTTGGTGGTTTATGAACGGTTGCTTCAATATAAGTTATTTGGGAAAGAAAATCACGCTATAGGTAAACCCAGAGGTTGAACTTGGCTGATCCCCAGAAACTTCTGGAAATCTAAGTACTAATGAGCCCAGGCCCAAATCCCAGGCTGCAGATACCCCTGGCACACAGTAGGCACTGAAGCAGTGCTAGCTGTGACTGCTGTCATCTGTAAATCACAGCCGGGGGCAGAGGCAGGTGTGAGGAGTGGAGGAGCTCATCTGAACTGTGTCTCGTCTTGCCACTGAACAGGCCCCCAGTGGACGAAGACCTTGCACCCTGCCCAGCGCACAGTGAGGCAGCCCTCGCACAGCTGAAACGGAGGGTGAATGAAAAGCTCTCAATGGCACGAAGTGGAGCTGCACACACTAGAAAGCAGCAGGGTGAGGTTAAGTGACTTACTCCAGCTACAAAGTGAATCCCCAGCGGAGCAGAAATCTCATCCAGGCCCCTGGGGCCCCACTCTGATAGTATCAGTCTCCTAGATCCTGCTGCCTCCTCAGTGAAAGCGGACACTTCAAATGGAAACGTCAGCGCGGCAGTCTGGTCTGCTAATAGAGGCAGCGGCGAGGCTGCCACGCATCCTCTGAAAAGATTTAACGCCAGAAATAGCTGAAACAGAACACAGGCCTCAGAGGTCACTTGGCCGGTGCTGTCCCGCAGGGATCAGTCCTGCCCTTCTTAGAGATCTCCGGAGAACTGCTCCGAGGCCAGACGGCCTCCCACAGGCACCGCCTTCAGCCCGCGCTGGAAGTGCGAGCCCGTGAAACCCATTAACCCCAACCCCGCCCCACCGCACACTCATTCTCCTGTCCTGCCCCCAGTGCACTGTTCCAGAGACTGAAATCCTACACATTCTGCAAGTCCTTCTCTATAGCATGCCTCGCTTTCTCCTGCCAAATCCCGTAACAGCGTCGTGAGGGGCTTCAGGGTTTAAATGTTGCTAATCTCCCCTCTGAGGAAGCACCCGGCGATTGTCTCAGTGAAGACATTTGGGGCTGCCATTACTGGTTAGTTAATCACCCACATCCATTCCTCCCTGCCTTCCTTGCTCACAGGACTCTGATCCTAATCATCTTCCTCCCTCGGGAAAGACGGCTGATCTCAAGTTCAGGGTAAATTCTAATGTGCCTACATCAATCACAGCGATCCCCTTCCTCTGGCCAGGGGTTAACTTCAGAGGCAGTGATGTACTGGGTTCTGGCTAGTGGACGAGACATGGCGGAAACCCATTTTTTAGAAAGGTTTCTTTCTTCTTAAAGAGAGACACGTGGAAAGAGACCTCTTCTTCCTCTGGACAGTGTCAGATCTCAAGATCATGCTGGCAAAGACCACAAAGGGAGGCAGCCTGCCGTTTGGAGGATGGCAGAGCAGAAGGTGGAAGGAACCTGGGTCTGTGATGTCATCTTCCAGTGACTGAACTGACCAACCCTAGAGTCATGTTACCTAGTGACTTCTTGTTAAATGACACAATACATTTTCCTTATTATTGTACAGGGTACTTTAAAGTGCATTTTCTGTTCCTATAGCCAAAAGCACCCTGATTAGCAATCTCTTTTCTCAATATGGTCTTAGCACTTAAATGATGAGACAGAATAAAACCACCAATTTCCAAACTACACTAGGACCAACATATTATACATAAGCATAAATGTTTAGCATTTTAGAATGTAAATTGAACTCCCTCAATTTCTAAAATGTAAACCCATGGTGTTAGACCAGAATAAATGGCCCCAGAATAGATGGGAAGGGTTTTTAGGATGTTCAATGGCTCCGGGAAAAGGAAAATCATGTAGTGCCACTTTGTTTATCAGGAAATCCAGCAGGCTCCCTGGGATAAGGAGAAAGTAAATATTAACCCAAGGCCATGTTCCTTTCTCTGTGATAGTGTTTAAATTGTTCTTCAGCAAATTGTTCTTAAGATCTGAACCCTCGTCACAGGCAAATTCTCAGAGGTCAGCTCACTAAGTCCCTGCACTGCTCTGATAAGGATGCTGAGGTCCACAGTCCACTGTCCTCTCCCCTCTGTAGTGGCACATGGGGTCCTCTCGCAGGAGCATCTTACTTAGTGGAACATAAGACACAAGACACCAGTACAGAGGTGCTCCCCACATCACAGAGGGACAAAAGCCATTTATTTTATCATTAGAGGATCACCAGATGCAGATACTGGCTGTAATCAGCACACCTTTCATCTTCAACACTTGAATATGCGTTTTATATGAGGCGATAGTTTTTTAACAATCAGGTTCATAGATATTTCCCTTTTGCTTTGAAATCAGAGTGGTGCCTTCATAAAACAAGGTCTCACATGTCAAGACCTAATCAGAAAAATAGGATCTATCCCTAAATCTGAAAGCCTTGTCCAGTAGCTCTCCTGGGGCCTGCCGCCGCACTTTTCAAGTTTAGATGGAATTTAGGGGATGGGGTGGTGGGGAGGGGTGAGAAGGAGGTGGGGGCTCAGCTTTCCATGCCTGGAGCTGCAATAGTGCAGTCAGCTACCTCCCAATCTCCAGCCTCAGCGACACCAAATGCCTCCTCAAAAATACTGTCACCAGCCCTGACCAGTGTGGCTCAGTTGGTTGGGTGTGCTTCTGCGAGGTGAAAAGTCATTGTTCCATGAGGTGAAAGGCTGCCTGTTTGGTTCCCGGTCCGGGCACATGCCTGGGGTGCAGGCCCAGTTCCCTGTTGAGGGGTGTGCGAGAGGCATCTGATCGATGTATCTCTTGCACCTCGATGTTTCTCTTCCTCCTTCTCCCTTCCTTCCCCCCCCTCAAAATAAATAAATAAATACAATCTTTAAAAAAAATACTATCACTGCAACACCCACCGTCACCATGACAGCACATCAATAGCCAAGGGAAGAAAAGACGCAGTCAAAATTGCTACCTTTATTGATCTCTACTATGACCTCAGCCTGTGCTAGACAACTGCGTATTTTGTTTCCATTAATCATCCTGACTCCGGGAGAAAGGTATGAATTCCACTCTTACGATGAAGCAACTGTGACTGAAGAAAAGGGAAGTGAACTTGCCTGAAATTACACTGGCAGTCAATGGTAGAGCTGGGACTCCAGGCCAGGCTTGTCTTTCTTAAAAGGCCATGCATTTCCCAAGATACAGCTGAAGTGGTCAGCATGGGCTCAGTGCTCGAAGCTTCACCTATGTCGCTCTACTGAGTCCTCACAATGTCCCGAACAGGGAAGCACCAGCAGGCCCACTTTACAGAAGAGGTTAACGGCTTACACGGCCACCTGGTCACGGTGTGGAGGAGGTGAAGTGGGTCCATCTCTCTCACTCTGAGCCCCGTGTTGCTCTCAACTGAAGTGAGAAGACTGAGGTTGGCGTTCAGAGAGGAAACCACCCAACTACCATCTAGCCACAGAGGAGGAGAAAACCACATGTATTTTCAAATCCCAGCTGCCTGAGAAGAAAGCACCAGAGACCCAGATCGCATCTCTGTCCGTTTTCATATGATATGCAGATTGATATTAAGTACGTACCAATTTTCTTCTCATTGGCAAACTATCACCTCGGGGCTCCTTCTGCCACCCTGTCCCCACACCCCTCACCATACCTCCCAGAACTAATCACAGTCCAGCAACCAAAGGGTTCTCCTGGCCCAGCAGGGGGACCTGGCCTAAGGGAGCATCCGTTCTGATCCTGGGGCCTGAGCCTGTTACAAGTCTCTCAGTAGTTCGGATGTGACTCCTGCCTGTAAGACCCGCCCACCCAGTCACCTGCAGCTATCAATCAGCTAGCAGCCAGTTCCACTCTTCCACTTGAGCTGGCTGTGACCCCATCACTGCCTTTCAGCTTTTAGGCCCCAGTTGTGTTTACAATGGTCGACTTTAAGAAACATTGCAAAAAACTGTGCTGACAATTTATGTTCCCATTCCTTAGAGAATCAAGACTGGGGAACTGGACTCTTTCTAGGTTCCAAGTTACCACCCCTGCCACATCCGAAGACATCTCTGTTGGGACAAACTGATGAATCAAATACCTGGGAGGCTCAGAGCAGAAAGGGATGTGTGGTCAGAAGGCAGAGGAGCAAGGTGGGCAGGGGGAGAAAATCAAGGCAGAAAGTGTGCCAGATGTGTGGGCCAGGAGTCGGGGATGGGAAAGGGCCCAGCCAAGTTGGGGGGCTGGGGCTCTAGGTCTCCAGGGTGCTGTCACAACACACACAACTCACAGAGGAGAAAAACTCACGCTTCTGAGTGTTACGGAGTCCCATCAATACTTAAATTCCAACAGCAATGATGATGTCACTCAGGAAGGTAGGGATGTGCTGTACCAGTGAGAAATCCACAGCCCTGGAGGAACCTGATTATCTTCAGCAGGGCACCTCCAATGCCAGCTCCAGCCTCGTCTTGGTGGACGGTCATTGGACCCTATTAGTCAGGGCCAGGCTGGCGCTGGTCCTGTTACTACCTCGCATTTACCTCCTCAGCCAAAAGCAGGCATGACAAAGCTTAAAGCAAAGAATGGGGCAGAGTATAGCAATTTATTTATTTTCTTTTTCAGATGCTGTTATATCCAATATGGTGACTTCGGGACTTCCTCAAAGTTTGTTACTCAAAGAAGTTCTGGGTTTGTCTGTTTGTTTGTTTGTTTGTTTGTTTGGCAGTCCAGCAGCCATGTCCCCATCGGCTGGGTCCCCGGCCCCAGTGCGAGCAGTCTTGGTAGCAGGGGGTGGCAGCTGCCCACCTGGAAGTGGAAGGCTCCATTCGGACCTTCCTCTGCTAGAAACATAACTGGAGGTGGTGAGGGAAGCATGTGATTCTGTCTCAGCCAATCAGACACACTGACCAGGCTGCAGGATGCCTGGAGGTTCCAGGGTCACATCCGCAATGTTGACCAGCATGTTCCTGCTGGAGGAACTTTGCTGGGGCCTCTGCAGTGTCCCCCTGGTCATTCAGCCTCCTGTCCAATCTGTGTGAAAGGGCCCAAATTCTCCCTACACCTTCATGCTCATTCTTCCGGTCCCTTCCCCCACTTTGCCAGCCAGACTTGCATTCTGTTCTCTGCCACTCCAGAGGCCAAACACTGGATTCACAACTATCTTAAAGGACTACAACCAGCATTCTTGACGCCAGGACTCCAAAGAAGCTGCCATTGACCCACTGTCCCAAAAGACTGGGATCTTTCAGCAGATCCCGAACCTTCTGAGGAGGATCCAGGTCTTCCTGGAATGCTGTGTGGGCTCCACTTCTGGGAATAGCCCCACCCTCCCATCATGTTCAGACAATCTGTGAGTCTCCAATCCCACAAGTAAAGGTCACCAGCAGGGAAAAACGGTGAGAACACATCACTAGAAATATTCCAGCACAGGCAGAAGGCAGAGGTGGGATGCTTGTCCTGGAAAGAGTGAAGTTAACATAAAGATGCTTTCCAATCCAAAGTTTTCAAATATTCTACCTGGATAGGGAGTAACCACGGCAATAAGCAAACAACCTGTGACTGGTTGTTGAAACCATAAAGTATAGCCACTGTCAGACTGAAAACTGTTTTCCAGAAGTGAACTGGAATAGAAGAGGTGTGAGGAAGGTAAGTAGCTCTAAGAATTCACAGACATCTGTTTTGAAAACATGCAAAAAAAAAAAAAAATTCCATTCAGTGTCAGGTCAGAAAGATTTCGGGCTCACGCTTCGTGAAATTGTGATATCAGAAGACATCTTCAAATCCGCACCTGAGTATCAGCTTACACGCAATAAAGATGTTAAATACCTACTTGAGCCAAAAAAGAAGGGGTGGATTTCACAGAAACCGGTCTGTCATAAATAACTCTGACCCAGATCCCTTTGCAAAAGCTGCAGCTCTTAAAACCAGTCTTCCACAGTCACACATAAAAAAAGTCACTTCGTTAAGGGCGACTTCAGATCACGACTCGCCAGCGTCATTTCTTCGGCCCGCACCTCACGCTGCCTTGTCACATTTGCGCATAGTGTGCAGTGCGACCTTCCTTCTCTAAGTAAGTGCAAAGTCCCTGGAGATGTGAGCGCACGCCTGGCACACTAGAATCTGGAGTCTCCGTGGATGTGAAGGCAGGATGACAAGGGCAGAATATTCTTCCTTCCCACAGGTGACAAGGATGGGAGGGAATGCATGGTCGTCTCATTAAAACCAGTGAGCTGAAGACACTGAATGTTTAGATTCAAGTGATAAGGATTAAACCATAATCTTAACATTGATTTCAATATTTGGACATACAATCTGGAACTCATTTATTTCTTCAGCCAATATTTAATGAGCTCTTCTAAGTGCAATTAAAAATGAATAAGACAGTATCTGCCCTTCAGTGCTAGTCTAGGAAGATAAAATTAATTTTAATAAGATAAATATCATTTTGAAGGTATTGTGAAAATTGTGATTATATGAAGCAGAGAAAATCAGGGTAGACTGTGTAAGCCTTGCACGTAGAAGATATAAATACATGGATGGATGGATGGATGGGTGGATGGGTGGGTGGGTAGAAGGAGGGCTGGGTTTATAAATCAGAGAAAAGGGATTAGGAAATTCCAGCCAAGAAAACCAGAGGCAAAGAAGCAGGGAAGCACCAAGCATGACGTGGGACCCCAGGGCCGGAACATCAGGTCAAATGAGGGGATGCACTACAGCACAAAGCTAGAACACAAGGCTGGAGCCAGGGCCTGAGGGCCATGAGGGCCTCACCAGGAGGTTCAGAGGAGGGAGTGGAACTCAGCTACCAGGTAAAAAAGAAAATCTTAGAAGCCTTCTGAATGGAACAGAGAATTATTTATTATACACTCACTAAGAACCAGGCTGGAGTTGAGTGGTTTTTTTTTAAACAAAATATTTCACACATTAAGTAAAGAGAATAATATAAGGAACACTTATATACACCCAACATTGTCAAAATTGAACATTCTGCATTAATAGCTTAATTGTCTGAGAAATAAATTGAAACTCTCCATGTATTAGTCTCCATTCCATTCCCCTCCCTCAGGTAATCACTATACTGAATGTTAATCATTCCCATGCATATTTTAATATTTTTGCTAGATATACATCTATTCATAAACTAGATATTTACACATACATATATATGCATGAATACATGCATATATAAAATATATGTAAATGATACTGTCAGGCATGTTTTTAAATTTTATATAAATGGTTTCATACTGTATCATGCTGTTTGCTTTTTTCACTCAATATTTTTTAGATTTTTCTATGTTACAAATGCAGGTCTAATGTATTCACTTTAACTGCTGTATAATATTTCATTGAATATCCAGTCTCCTTTCAATGGATGCTTTTGTTATTTCCGATGTTCCTGTCACTAAAAACAATGCTGCAAAGGACAGTCCTGGCATCATGGAGTTGCTGGGTGGCAGGTGTAGAGTACGCATCTTCATCTGATTGGCACCCTGCTCTCTAACGAGGGTGGACCAGTCTACACATGGACTAGCAGTGAATTATTATTGCTTGACATACTTGCCCACATTGTGCTACATGATAGACATGAAACAGTATTTGGTTGTTTTAACTTGCATGTCCTGAATTGCTAATGAGGTTGAACATCTTTTTATATATTTATTGGTCTTTTGATTTCTTCCTTAGAAAATGCCTGTTCACATTTTTGCCCATTTTTAAAAATTGGGTCCTTTTCCCCCTTATTGGTTTGAAGGAGGTTCTTTATAATATAAGCATTTGTTAGTTATGTGCCCTACAAATAACTGAACATAGTCTGTGGCTTATCTTTTTATATTGTTTTTGGTGTGTGCATTTTTTATTCCTAACTACAACTCATGAAATACAATATATATCATCAACTCCATTTTATAGAAGAAAACACTTCCTGTGTTACCTGTCTAAAGGCCCTTAGCCAGAATAGGAAGGATGTACAACTTAAGCCCAGGTCTTTGTTATGCTAAGTATGATCCTAAGTATGTCCCTTGCTTCCCCCAACTATATATACTTCTAGACTATCTAATCTGTCAGGTGAGACATGATCATTCACAGCTGTGCCAATAGGTGGCGTTGGGAATAGAAGAAAAATGAAGTAAGGATTATTGGCAGGAAAAAATCAACAGCAACTGACCAATGAATGACTGGATGACAGGGTCAAGGACAAGGGTAAGGCAGTGTCCAGGTGAGAGAGGCAGTGGTACCATGAAGGATATAGAGACACAGGAGGAAGGCGTGTGCAGGCTGTTTTTAAGTGAGCTGAGCCAAAGTACTGGTGTGAGGTCGTCTGGGAAATGTAGTGTAGGAAACTTAGAAGCAATCAGCAGAGAACTCCCTGCAGCTGAAGATCTGTGTGAACTGCCACTGACAAAGAACACGAACGTGCTTAAGTCCAGCTCTGGTGCCCCCCACCCATATGGAACTGTTAAATTCCCCAAGAATTCATCTCATACTAACCTGTTTCTTCAGTATCTGACACTCAGCACAATGTCAAGCTCGTAATAAGCATTTGATAAACACTTGCTAAATGAAAACAGTCATGTTCCTTATATGGGTCCACAATCTCTTGTGGAAACCCCTATGGTTCAGAATTTTTGGGCTCTTAGGAAAGTAATTGAATGCAACATGCCCATTGGGGTCAAAGGTATGGCCCTATTCTGCAGTTAAGTATAAATATTCACAGTTAAGTGGAATAGAGAGAGGGTATAAACATCCTTACACCCTTTTAGGTTGTGTTTGGCTGCCAAATGAATTTGTGCCAAGCTTTAAAAAAAAAAACTTTCATGTTTTGGAACGTGGAATTGCATTTGTTTAAACTTTTCTAACTACAATGCAGTGAGAAATATATTTTCCAATGAAATTCACAACACACAGAAACATACACCTACGAATGTAAAACCAAAACACAAGTTTTACTAAATAACACTTAGCCTCACTATGTGTGAAACACTGATACTTTTAATTTTATTCTATTTATTTTCAGAATTCTGGTTGTAGCCAATTCAAGGAAGATTAAAGGCCACTACTGAGTGGTAACCTAAAATTTGAAAGATACTGCCCATGAGCCCAGCGCAGCACTCTGCACACGAGAGAGACTGGCTAGGTATCTGCTGAGCAAAAGGAAGAGTGATAACTGTGCAAACAGCACTATGGACTTTGTACACAGAATGCTTTGACCCTGAGACCATCTCTAGATTCGGGGTGGTTCAGTGAGGACCCTGATTGGAAAGACCTGTATCCTCTGCAAGCTGTGACAGGAGAAACACTGTGCTGGGGTGGTGGCGGAGGTGGGACATCACGGGTGATAAAAGGTTATGAGGAGACATAGCTTAGTGCCGCTTGCCAAGAGCTGTCCATGGTCCTGGCCTGCAAAGACCAGCGGGTAGACTGGAAAGAGGTCCAAAGATAAGCTCTTCTTCTTCCCTGATGGTCATCAAGAAGCTCATTTTACTCGGCTTCTGGAGGAACCTCAGCCAGAAAAGAACTCAGGAGCCCTTTCAACCTCTTTCAATTTTTCTGGCCCGCATTAATCAATACGTCGGTGTTCAGCACAGCACTGCAGAGCTGCAGGGGGCCAATCGGTCCTGTCATTCACAAAGGGCAGTGTGGAGTGAGATCAGGGTGGCTGGCCCAGGGCTCTCAGCACAAGGAGACTGCCGTGGCTGCTTGAACACCCGCCCCATAGCCCTGCCGTGCCCACAGTGGCCAAGGCTACTGCCACTCCAGCCTTCTCATCCACTGCTTGTCTCAGGTCCTAACCTCAACCACAGCACAAGGATGGCCAAGCAAGGGAAACCTCTCTGGCATGAGTTCAGTGCGTCCTGTGCTTCAGCACTCCTCTGTGGGCACGTCTCGCCCTGACGACACTGGTTCCCTCCCACACACTTCTAGCCTCTTAGTTATAATAGAGATTTTTGGCAACACGACCTTTCTTTATCTTCATCTTGAAATTATCTAAGATGTATTCAAATCTGGTTTAGGCATTTTACATAGAAAAATGATGTAAAAATAGTGTAGAAGCTATTTCAGGCCATGCCTGTCTCTCCTTTTTTGATTTCTTATAAGTAATAAATGTATTATCTGCTACACAAAATTTAGCATTTTCTAACTACCTTCTCTGCCATTCCTCACTTGCCAGAGATTATAAACTGAGAACCCACAAGAACCAATGAATCTCTGCCATACTCAGTGGACACCCCCACCAGGAACAGGCCCCAGAGGACAGGCAGTGGGCCCCTCCTGCCTGTGGACTCGAACCCCTGCTCCTCAGCACTGGGGTCCTCCATCGTCTTTCCCACTTTAATCTCCCTTAGGTTGGACCTCGCTCACCCTTTCCTGCTTTAGCTCCTGGTGTGCCCTCTTCCTGGTCTGTTGTCCTGACGCATCCTTATGACATGTGGCCCCTCTTCGGGGCCCCATCTAAAAGCCCACCCATCTTCTTTAGTGGGTCCCCTGCACTCTCAGTGTTGTCGCCTTCTGCCGTGCACTCTAGTTCATTGTGACCGTGTCTGCCTCCACAAACAGTGTCATGGCAACGCCATCTGGGCTGGGCCCTGGAAAAGAAAAATCTGGGCAGGAGGAATAACAATAGCGAAAAAAACAAAAAAAAGAGGCGCTGTGCACAGTTGCACTGAGACGCAGCCAGCGCTTCCAGTACAGGGTACGGAGCAGCTGGAAAGGCAGTAAACAATTGTTGGCCATTTCCCACCAGTTTGTCTTCTCTCCTCAAGACAATCCTGTTGGTCAGCTCCAATTTAGGTACGAACAAAGTTGAATATCTTAATACAGACAGCAGTTTCAGGGATCATTAAACAACAAAACAAAGCAAACTTCGAGAGAAAAATGGGCCAAGGACCTAAGAGGCATTTCACAAAAGAAAGGAATGTAAGAAATTCAGTCACACTGGCGATTGAATGTATGCATATGGGAACAAAGTGATATCATTTTAAACTGTCAAAGAGGCAAAGTTTAAAAATAATACCCAAAATAGCCAGAGTGCACTGTTAATTAAGGGTATAAATTGGACAACTATTCTAGAACATGCTTTGCTAATATATATCAAAAAGCATCATTCATCCAACAAATATTTTAGATACAGTTTTTAGAGTTGCTAATTCCATTTCTCAGCATTTATCCGAAAGGAACAATCAGAGCAGTGTACAGAGATTTGGTACAAGGACTGCCTTGTAGCATATTAAACCACAGGAACAAACTAAATGGTCATCAATAGGGGCGCCTCGATATACTATATAACACGGCACTATCAGAACACTGAAAAATTAAGGTCTCCATGTTTTTGAACTGAATAAGATACCAACTGAATCACGTCTTTCTGTGCTACCATTGAACTGTTTAACAGCAAATGGCTGAGACAGTGTGGAAAAGGAAGATGCACCCAGACCAATAATAAAGCAGCCTCTTCCTGGAGGGGGAAAAGCGTGAAAACAAAAGGCCATATAAGATTCACTTTGCCTCCAGGGCCAATGGGGTCCCCTCGCACCTGCTGGGGCCCAGGACCCAAGCTCACAAATGCCACACTGGGTTTCCATGCTTGTATCTTTCTCTTTGTTTGACAATATTTAGCTATTTCTCAGCATATGCCATATGAAGAATAAGCATAATCAAGACCTCACTGGAAGTCACCCAAAGAGCAAATTCCAATCTAACTGGGATAAAGATGTCGTGTTTCTGGCTGGCAAACTTTGAGTGAAATGTAACCCACTTGCATATGATTTGCACATTTTTCGTACCATCTGACATGAATGGTGCTCCATAAATCAATGCCACACAGAGCTCTTAAGTTCTTAAAAAAAATGGAAGGTAGCTTATAGTCAAGTGAAATGTGACTTTCCCAAAGACGATTAGTTTGTCACCAGCAGGACACGCGCCATCTCCGTCTTCTTACTGCCTACGAATGACAAGTCTAAGAACTTTACTACAACCTCTATGCCACCCAGTATATTAGCTCTCCCCCGTAAGACCCCAGGAGACATAGTAACAGATGTGTGTATTTTCTCTATGGAGCTTCCAAAACTGTCATCTTAATTCCACCTCCCTACTCGCTCCCCACTTTTCCATTCATGATGCAACAACCAAATGAAGACTAGTATAATAAAAACACCCCGAGGAGTTAGAAAACTTGGCTTCTGGCATAACATTAGACAGCCCGCCTCTTAAAAACTTTTATCACATGTAGAAGAAGGTAACACCAGCAGCACTGCTCAACTCACCGGGTAGTTATAAAGTTTTCATTGAAAAGGGCACGTGGAAGTTCTTGCATGGCTAGAGCCTTGCTATTGTGTGTAACACGCGGCCCAGTGCTACTGGCTTGACCTGCGAGCCTCTTAGAGAAACAGGTTTCCAAGTCCCACTACAGAAATACTGAATCTGACTTTGCAGTGGAACTAGGTCCGCCCCGTGCACTGCCCGCCCCTCCCCCGCCCCCCCCCACACGCACACACACACTTTGAAAAGGTCTGAGCTGGAGCATTATTTCCAAGAGCTGCATGTGAGCTAGGTGACCCAGTGCACAGGATGAATGCAAGGTCCTATTTTTACCAGTCTTTGGCTTTTCCTGATGCTATTAACACCACGTGTACTTTCCACCCTTAGAAGACTGTGTCTCAGAAAGCCCACTGTAGGGCTCTATCTCATTTCATTGCTGCAGGACAGGGATTCTGTCTTGACAGAGCTATGCAGAAAGGCCTTCCCCATGCAAATCCCCAAGCTTCTTACAGGTTAGGATTACATGGTTGTGTGTGTTTCTACGTTGCTTTTCAATTAGATATTCCTCACCGAAAAGTTCAAGATACCTCTTTTAGACGACTTGAAGGATTGGTTATTTATTTATTGCTTGCATAAGTAAAAAAGAAATCACTTAGAAACCTTGTTGCTTTAAATTTGAATTGTTAGAGGAATAAAGAGTTTTCTTTGTTCTTTTTCCTTCTTCTGAATCTTAAGGTGAGGGGGGAACACAAATTCACTGTTTCAAAATTGTTTTTTGAAATAGACCTTCAGGTCTCGGAACATTTTGGAATATTCACCCATAGAAACATTTTAAATTATTAGTGCCTGACGTTACTTGATAGAAATCTAACACAGACTGTGGTCACCCTAAGAACTGTGGTTATGGATATGGTCTAGGAGAAAACAAGAGTCCTGAGAGGCATCCCCCCCTTTCCTGAGCCCTGGGGGCACCTAAGAAACCTGAGTGGGCAGATGATCAAACTCCCACTTTTGTCCCCCTTCTGCCCGAAGACCACACTCCACACCCTCAGCTCACCGCCTTCCCCATGAACGCCTGGCTCCACACCACAGCTCTCCTTGCCACTGGACAAAGCTCCCTCTCCGTCGGAGCTCTTCCTTCACGTGGGGATGGCAGGAGGGCAATCCTGCCCACCGAACTCATACTCTGAAAAACTCTAATCTCAGTGAGTCCATTGGGTTGACTTTTGTAACCCTGGCCTCTAGCACAATGCCTGGCACTATAGCTGTCGCTCAGTAAATCTGTTGAGAGTATTAAGCATTTAACTTTCCATTAAATGTTTTTTAAAGGCAGTGCTTACTATTAGTACAAGTCACCATCCAACGGGGAACTGTTAGGCATAACGGCTTTAAGTGAACATTTCAGTAGAGAAGGAGCTGGAGACAGGAACAGCGCTGCTGGACATGAGCTCAGGCCCATCAGGCCCTGAGGTCACTTCCTCTTAGGTATCTGTCATTATTTTAAGTCCTTGACTTCCTTCCAGACTCTTTGGAAGCTCCAAGTTTACAACTCCTTAATGGAGGAGTGGTAGGGGTTCATCATTCACTCACTCGAATATTATACAATTACTGAGTTTCGAACATATGTCAGGTATTGTTTTAAGTTTTGAAGAAACAGCCAGGCACGAAATAAGGCCTGCCCTCTCTAAGCTTATATTGAAGCAGACAAGTCCTTAATGGCAGAGTTTGCTTATTGCTATGAGGGAATAAGGAAGATAATGAAAGATGGGTCAGACAAAACCTCTCTGATGAGGAGACATTTGAGCAGAAAGCTGAATGAAGCCAGGGAGCCATGGGAATACCGGCGGGGGAGTGTTCCAGGCAAAGGCGACAGCAAGTGCAGAGACCCCGAGACAGACAGGAATGGGACAGACAGTGGGGCTGGCTGATGAGTGAAAGAGGTGATAGACCGGCAGCTATGACATTTAAGTGGCACTCCGTTTTTAGAAGAGAGAATATGACTTCAGCCTAAACCAAGCCTTCCAGAGAACAGGAAACGGAGTCTTTACACTAGGTTCTACTCGTTGTGTTTGGTGCACAACGGTTTAATCAGGAATCATCTTACGAACGAAAACTGGCTGGGGAGGGTGGCACGGAGAGTGGCGGCCATGGAGTAATCCAACGAGACCACTTCCAGAAGGTGCACTCGCCTCACAGGGCTAAATAACCCACGGAACCCTTGTAAAAGGCTTCCCACATTTGGGAATCGACTGGAATTTTGCCATAGGATTTTCAATGTCTCAGCAAAACATGCTTTTTGATCTAATTAAACTTGGAATCAGAGCAGTTTCATGGGAGGAAACAAGAAAGTTCAATTTTTAGTTTGGCAGTGGTATGTGCTAATTGTCTCATATTCCAAAAGTTTCTGTGGCCTCGCCTCAGAGTCGGTGCTTTGAGAGCTGCCTGCGAATGTGCTTCGGAGCAGCCGGCGCTCTGATGTGGCTGCAGCACTGAGGGAGAGAGTTCCCGAGTCCCCTCTCCTGCCCCAGAGAGACCAGCACCTCCCTTACCCACTTTGCAGGTCATCAAACAGATCCGAAGAGAGAAGCTGTTGCTGAAGCGCTTTGAACACACGCCGCTCACAGAAAGGAAGGGCTTGCAGTCCTAAATTCTAGCACTGCTACCTCAAGTATAGGCATCCTCACTTTTCAAAGTGTTCACAACTTACAGCAAGTAGAAAATTGGGTAAGTGCAGAAATTATGAGGAGGGATATTCACGGAATCTGCCTAGAGGAGTGAAAAGCTGGAAAGAACCTGAATGAAAACCGTAAACCAACCACTAAGCCTCCAGCCACCGGGAGCTGGTTACATCCACACAGCAGCTGTTCCGCAGGATGCTGTTCACGTGGCTATCACACGCTGCATGCTGCCGAGAACAAAGCATCTAAACTGACGATCAGAATAGCAACAGTAGTAAGATACTGAAGTTTTTCTGTGCCAGTGAAGTTTTTACAAACCCTATCCTTTGGTGAGAAAAAAGTTATCTGCATTTTGGAAAAGTGGGTATTGAGAGATGGAAAAGAGGATATTATTAACCACCTTCTCTGCCATTCCTCACTTGCCAGAGATTATAAACTGAGAACCCACAAGAACCAATGAATCTTTGCCATACTCAGTGGACACCCCCACCAGGAACAGGCCCCAGAGGACAGGCAGTGGGCCCCTCCTGCCTGTGGACTCGAACCCCTGCTCCTCAGCACTGGGGTCCTCCATCATCTTTCCCACTTTAATCTCCCTTAGGTTGGACCTCGCTCACCCTTTCCTGCTTTAGCTCCTGGGGTGCCCTCTTCCTGGTCTGTTGTCCTGACGCATCCTTATGACGTGTGGCCCCTCTTCGGGGCCCCATCTAAAAGCCCACCCATCTTCTTTAGTGGGTCCCCTGCACTCTCAGTGTTGTCGCCTTCTGCCGTGCACTCTACTTCATCGTGACCATGTCTGCCTCCACAAACAGTGTCATGGCAACGCCATCTGGGCTGGGCCCTGGAAAAGAAAACTCTGGGCAGGAGAAATAACAATAGCAAGAAAAAACAAAAAAAAAAGAGGCGCTGTGCACAGTTGCACTGAGACGCAGCCAGCGCTTCCAGTACAGGGTACGGAGCAGCTGGAAAGGCAGTAAACAATTGTTGGCCATTTCCCACCAGTTTGTCTTCTCTCCTCAAGACAATCCTGTTGGTCAGCTCCAATTTAGGTACGAACATGGTCTTTCTCAAATCTCCCTTTCAAATGCAATCTACTCTTCTTGCCCATTTAAAACCCGAGATCTGCTCAAGTACACACCATGTCCTGAGCACATTCCCTCTGCTCTGGTCCATGTATTCCACAGTAGGGCGGTGCACTTGAGTCTGTTTACCTCCACCAGAACGTAAACCCCGTGCTTTGTGTGCTGTTTCCCAGGAGCCAGGACAGCGCCTGGAACACAGTAAGCATCCATCCATGTGTGGCAGGAATGAGTGATTTCATGAAATGCCATGCCCAACAACATCATGCTTCTCAAGTTCCCTTACCAAATAGCTTTGGAGAAAATTATTTTGCTGTACATAGACTCTCACATTGAAAAAGACAGGGAGAAATGGGAAGCAAGAATGGTTAAGTGACAACTTCCAACTGTTGACACATGTAGTCTTTTCATTCATTCAGCAGAATCTAAACAGGAGAAACTGTCCATTCATAATTTGATGCCCACCTAGGTACCAGTGTGATCATGTGGTAATATTTCATTCTTGCAAATTAAAGCTCCCATCAACAGAGGAAAACTAGGATGCAAACAGAACTGGAGAAGGCAAGAGTTTAAGTGCAGTGCTCAGCCCTGACTCGTTCAGTCATTAAAACATCCTGGTAAGCCAACAATACCTGCATCCTCGTCCAGTATTACTTGCCCTTTCAGGGTTTTTACCTCAATCCCTTTGCCATTTCCCTTCTTGCACCTCTTTCTGATTCTTGCTCTGAAGTTCAAACCTTTAAGGTGGTCATGAAATTGACTACCAAGGGGAGCCAGGAAGATCTGAGGGGCAGAGCATTTGGCATGGGAAGTTTAAAGGGCTTTTGGAATCCTTTGCCCACTCAAGCCAAATCTATCCTTTTGTCTGATCAGAATTTAGGACGTACTTATTATACAGGGTGAGGCAAAAGTAGGTTTACAGTTGCTGATATGGAAAATACGTAATTAGTAAGAATAAACGGTTTCACGTATTCACAACTGTAAGCCTACTTTTGCTCCACCCTGTATATAATACTGAGTACAAGATGGAATTCCAGTCAGCTGCTGACAATTTTTTTTAGAGGAAATTAACCCTACTTCTTATCCTCGATTTTAACAGGCAAATTTAAAAAAACATCTGCAGGGAGAAACTATAACTTGTTACCATGACTTCCTGGAAGGATGTTATTGAGAAACCAACGTGGAGCTGCTTATGCTGGCAGGTGTGAAAAGCAACACTCCAACATACCTGCCTTACACTTTTTAAAATCATTCAGAAACCCGACTGATCAGGTGTTCATCCTGCCCCTCAGCCCCAGCTCCAGAGAGAAGTCCTACTGAATCAGGCCCAGCACCACCGGCAGCCGCCGAGCAATCCACAAACCACATCCGCCTTTCTTCGGCCCGGTACTCATGAAGAGTAATTCCTCATTTCTCAAAGTGGGGAAACTATGCCATCAATACATTTAAATGTTTTTGTATTTTTCTAGAAGATTCCACAAATGGGGATTTTAAAATTGCATAACTTGCTGTGTGATGTGGTTCTCTGGTTGAAATAGGAGCTGAGGCCACTCTAGAGGTGAAGGAATCCTAACTCCTAAGGCGTAAAACTTCCCAGGTACTATTTAACTAAAAACATAACTTGGTTTGGAGCAACAATTAGACACTGAGAGAGGGAAAAAATTAATTCCCTGCTTACGTGCCAAAGACCCGCAGTACTGTGCTTTCTCTTCAAAATTAAAAACCTGCGAATCTACTACAACTTTTGGCCATAGCTTAGGAGAAATTATTTCAGTCAATATGTATTGATCTGTAATCTTTCCTCTGCTACAAAACGGAGAATGTTCAAAATACTTAGTCCAAAATTTTCACAGCAAAGTAATGCCTGCCAGTATTAAGGTACAAGCCCTTGCCTGTAGTTTTGCCCCCGAGGGAAAGGATGCTCAGCAAGCAGCAAGTGAAGCCCAAACATCCCTCTGACGGAGTTTATTTTGTTTAGTAATTTCATTCTTGCTTTTGAGTCCCAGTGAATGTAGAAAGCAGGTGTCTGCCTCACTAATCATAGCCCTATGTTTAATAATTCAAAGTTGGGTCTCCAAAGAAAAAGTCTCTAAGGAAAACCCTTAATGTAGAATATGGCAGGCTTTCCCCAACGAGCAATTCAGTAAGAATTTTCCAGTATCTCCGGAGATAAGTGGAGGTCCTCTGGAGAATTGTGAACCATGACTAGAGCTCACTGGCATCCTCTGAACTTGCCTACACAAACCCATTTATGAAGAAAAAACCTTTCACCTAAAGATGCCAAAGGAAGAAGTCTCAGTATGTTTCTTGGAAACTCCTAGCCACTCCTTGTTTTCTATTACTTAGCACAGTGGCTAGCACGTAAGTGAACAAGATCTAAAAATCACTATTTAGCTTCCACTAAAAAAAAAATGCTCTCCTATTGGGAAGATGAAGGTGATTACCAAACCCAAATACATCATGGATTCATCCTTAGCTTATCCTCCTTCAGGGTCCTTCTGTTCAGATCTTTAAAGCTAATTAATAAAAGTAATCTAGTCACACAAGACTATGTCATATGAAGTTAATCTTAAACTTGATAATAGAGATAAGCAGAAATAAAATCAGTTATAACATTGCAGTGTTCTTAGTCATCTATTAGTGTAGAACTTTTTGTAGACTGGCAACTATTTCACAGGAAGAAAAATTATCTGCAAGGTAGTCTAAAGAATTTCCTCAAAGTCCGTGTTGTAATTCATCTTTGCGTTATCTGAGGTTTCAGTTCATTTTCACACAACTATCGGAACTCTTGAGGTTTCCAGACAACTGCTGGTTGAAACAGGATGATACTAGCTGTCCTTTTAACTGCTACACAGGTTTTAAAGATGTCTCCCATCACACAGAAATGCCGAGGATAATGACCTAAATGCTCCTGACTGTTCTCTGGCACCTAATCAGTGCCCTAGAGGTACGGGCTGTGAGATAAACAATGGGGTCCTGATACCCTAATATCACACGGTTCCAAGAAACAGCAGCTCCCAACCTTTTGATGCCACAGACCAATAAAAATATTTCAAGACATCTTTAGAGCTTGGGATGACAAGTGTCTCACTTTGCCAAATAAGGATATAGGACGACACAGAGGTTAAAGAACACTCTTTACTGGAAAAAAAACGTGAGGTCCTTACATATTTTCCTCAGATCCCCACCCACTGCTTGGCTGGTCACTCGGGAACGATGGAGGCTGACTTGCAGTGCCAAGCTTCCTTGACCTTGGGTTCAGGTCCCCCAGCACAGCTTGCATACGCTGGGCCACACCACTGTGCTGGCTTGCGTGGTTTCCCCTTCAAACTACATATCCCTCCTGACTCGCTACCACTGCTGACTTGGAGAGAAAAAAGGTTGTAAACCACTTAGACAATCACATTTACAGATCCTTTTGCTCATTTCCTTAACTCGCAGTACATATTTAACTTTCCTTTATTGAACAAAAATTTAATTACTAAAATCTCCTTCGGAGTACAAGGCTACTTTATTTGGACAGTTTGCCACATACACAGAAAAGCTCAACAGGCACTTCCAGCCAGCGCTCGGTGAGGACAACCAAAGGCCCGGGCTCCGCCTGAAGACGCGGCCCTCGTTCGCCACGTCTGCATACGTGACAGACACATCTAAGGACCTTCTAAGAATACCTGCACATTACATGAAAAGTAAAAATAGTATCATATACTGTGAAATTTTACTGAAAGAGTAATTTCAAACTCTTAGGTGTTAAATAATGACACCACTGAAGCTTAGTATTTATTACAGTAAATTATTATACATAGTAAGTACTTTTACACAGAACATACTTGCATGTGTTCTGCATTTCACGTAATACATTGTAAAGACGTTGGGGTAATTTGGTTATGTTTTCTGGTTTTTCTTTTTTTTTTTTTTGGACTAATCTTGCTTTAAAAATCGTATTGACATGACCACTTCCTCTGCACATGGTTTGTTTTTACCAACATCCAGAGGGGAACCTGTGGATCCTCGACGACCTCACTAACTCCCGACTCCAGAACCAGCAAGCTTACACAGACGTCGGCTCTGGTTCCTCCCACGCCGGAGGCAGGAGGAGGTCCACTCCTGGCCTCGAGAGAACAGGATGGTGGAGAGGAGGAGTGGACAACCACGCAAGGCAGAAAGCTAGCACGGAGCGGATGTCCTACAGAGACTACTGGCCACAGCACAGTGGAAAGGCTAAACTTTAAACACACAGCTATGAATTTTTTTTAATAAGCAAACCTTAGGCAAAATCTCTAAGCCGAGTTCCATTTTTTTCCCCCACGAGAGCACGTGGAAAGGGAGATGGAAATGAAAGAATACAAGTGGATTCTTTACAGTAAGGCAACTGGACACCTCCCATCACAGGCAGAGAACAGGACAATGGGAAGCAGCGGTCTGAACAGTGGTTATAATTCAAAGGGATTAAAATCAGGCACCGTTCAGAAGAGCTGGAAAAGAAATGCAATAAAATTATGCAGAAGGATAAGCAGGGCAGACCTAATAGATTCTCATCAGTTTGGGAAGCCTATCGCTTGAGGTTTTCCCCACACTTAAGTTGACAGCACAAAAGCGGGGGAGCAGAGAACAAGCGTCAGGGCACGGACGCTCAGGCTCCTCTCCCAGGGGACGTGGAATCGCGCGGCACACGCCGCAAAGGCCCCAACACTATATTCAGAAAGGAAACACAAAAATACCTTCACATCCAGGAGCACAGTATTCAACTTTCAGGCAAGTCCAATGGCTCAGGCTCCACCCCACCAGTGTAAGCAGTCATGAGTAGACTGTACTGACAGAAATGTTTAAAGGCTAGAGTTGTGTTTTTCTTACATTAAAGATACATTTATGAGGCTACTTTATGTCTCTACAGGTTCCATTCAAAAAAGACAGTCAAGTTATATTTCATGTACAAAAGCAATGATGTCTAGGATGTTTCCAGAGTGTGCTGTTATCTGATGATGATGCTCTTCGATCTCTCTAATCAGTTCCCAAATGAGTTTCTTCAGATTTCTTGATTTTTCAAGGATGACCTTCTCAGTGAAGCTGTCTTTTGCAGAAAACGTCCCAATGAATGACAAAACGAGCAGCTGAGCTGAGATTCCAAACTGGAGATCAGAGCCACTCACACGGACTTTTGTGAAACACATTTCTAGTACTATGAATCAAATGCATCCATTTTGTGTCAAAATAGGAACTGAAGACAATTTTCTCTAAACTTATAAATGGACTAATAAAATTAAGAAATAATCATACATTCAGGAAATTTAAAAGGGATAAAGAACAAATTACCTGGGAATCTCAACAATTTTCCTGAAAATGTACTACAAATTTCAGTCACAAAGTAACAATTACAAATTTACAGTTACTATTTTGATTTGAAATACTCATTTTACATTACAAATTTGATATCCTAAGACATAAGAAAAGGTCATACTTAGATTAAAAAAACCTTTATAATAATTAGGCATTTTAGAAGAAATATGCTTTTTTAAAAACAAAACATTAATACTCAGCTTACTCCGACACAGCCGCTCCCAGCCGGCCGGAGGTGGTCCCTCTCTAGGACGGCCGGGCACCCCCTCAAGCCTTGGGTGCCGTTTTCACCACTTGTACTTTGGGGGCAGGCCTTTGCGGATAATTTTTGCTCCATTACATTACGAAGCTTTGAATTTGTGGCTTAAGTTCAAGGTGTAAGGCAGGAAGTGACCTTTAAGATTTGGGACCATTCAAAGGCTGTAGGGAACCACTAAAGAGTGACAGTAAAGTCCCTGGCAAGGTCAGAAGTAAAATGAAGGTGATCTTTTAGATCAGGGCTTCCTGACCTGACAACAGAGCGCTGTCCTTTTACCCTCAGAAATTGGTTTCGTTGGGGAAAAAGGACCCATAGCTGTCTTCAGATATTCAAAAGAGGGTCTAAAAATCCAAACTACAAAGAACCATGGCTCTAGGTTCACTTTTTCTGTCTGTCCCTATGTACTTATTGTACCCAAACTTACAAAGAGCCGTTCATCCTTGGGCAAATTGAGTCAGATTTCTGAATTCTCACAGTGAGGTACCAGACTTAAGAAATGGAATGACCCAAGAAAGTACAGACTTTCCCATGAGACACATAATAAAATGTGGTTACAGTGCAACTGAGGCCAGCACTGAACAAAGTCAAGGTTTTATTTAGAAGTATCTGGAAAGCAACCATCAAATACTGATTGTATTCATGTCACCAATTCTCTGCTATGCTCATCAATCTACATTATTTCCTAAAGTTATATGAGAGGGACAGAAGACCTATTTTTATTATTTTTTCTCTGATTATCTAAAATATTTATTTTGAATTGTTTCTCTTTGAGGCACACACCCATGTATAACATAGAAGAATCAAATCAAACTCGTTGTGAGGAAATGCATTAGTATTTCCCACGTTTACCTGCCACTGCCCTTAAAATACAACAGTGCTAGTGTCAACACCCCAAGCAAAGAGCACAGCACCTCCTGCCCCAGGGACCCCACAGGCCACCTCACAACTCCCACAAAGCCTTCCCTCCCTTCGGTTCTGACCTGCGAGCTTACCGCCCCCCCCCGCCCCCCGCTGCTTTTATTCTTAGGCTCTTAAGTTTTTCCCTCTCCTGGGTCTATTTCATTTGTACTCAGTGTTCAGAATCTAAAAAGGTCTTTAAAATATTCATTCCAGTAGGGACCGAGTTTCCTCCGCCTGCCTTGCTCCTCCCGGTGCGGCCAATGCCGAGGCCCGGCCAGGGCTGTGCTAGAACCGGCTGAGAGGAAACCTCTGCGGACAGAGGTGCCACAGGAGGGGAGTTCTTACAAAGCCAGTTTTAGCGGGGAAGCACTAAATAGGCAATGCACGTTTACATTAGAACTTGATTTTTAAACATGTTTTCATTGTGCCATCTATTAAGTATCTATCAGCCAATTCCCCTTAAAAGAAAACAAGGCAAAAGGGGGTGGGAAAAGTTACGGTATATACTAGTTTCTAAAAGTCCTCTAACAGAAATGCTATAAAAAACGTGTTAGACATCCATTTCTGTATTACCAGATAACCTACCAATAATAAAACTCCCAATAAACAGATACATTAATGTTCTACTGAGCTACCACCCAAGCTCTATGGTTCCTTGAATTCCCCCTGTCCTTTCCCTTCCATCCTTTTTCACTTGCTCTGATTATGGTCTTAAAAATCAATCTTTCTAGTCAAGAGTAGGGAGGCAGGTGCCAGGTGAGCACTCGAGTTATTGGAGGGAACACTTTGTAACCTATATGAGTGTCCAGCCGCTGTGCTGTACACCTGAAATAATACTAAAAATGTGTTGAATGCAAACTGTATTTGAAAAATAAAAAAGAATAGGGAGGCAATACAGTCCCATTTGACCATCAATAAAGCTATCCACCCCGAGTGTTCCTCAGATCTCTTCATTCCAGCCGGGCCAGGCCAGAGAAGACCACCACGGACACGGGCGCGCCATCACCGAGCACAGGTGCCCGTCCACTGCGATGGGAGAAGACAGCCGAGAGTTCCCACCCGGGTCTACGTGATAGGAGCCTACAGTTTTAAAATAGTGTGTTGAGGTATATGAGATATAGCCAAGCTTGTTTCTTAGTTATTTTGTTCGGTTTTATTCTTTGGCTTATGAACAGCAAACATTTATTTCTCACAATTCTGAAGGCTAGGATGTCCAAGATCAAGGCACCAGTGGATGTGGTTTCTGGAGAGAGCCCGCTTCCTCACAACAGGCAGCTGCTTCTCCCTGAACCTCATGTGGCAGGAGGCGGCAAGAGAGTGCTCTGGGACCTTGTACAAGGGCACTCATCCTATTCATGAGGGTTCCACTCGCAGGACTTAATCAACTGCTGAGGGCCTCCAATATAGTCACATTTTGGATTCGGTTTAAATTTATAAATTTTGGGGGTGTGGGGGCACAGATACTGCATCTATAGCAATGTGGTGTGTGTAGACAAGTATGTACGTGTGTGCACACATATAACTAGACACAGAAAAATGTTTATGTGAGTGAGTGTGTGTGCGCGTGCACGCGTATGTGTATGTATGTATAGAAAGGTAAATAAGATTGATTTTAAGGAACTGGCCTATGACCCACGATCGTGGGGGCCGACAAGTCCAAAACATGTAGTGTAGGTGGGCCAGGTGAAAATTTAGGGAAGAGCTGACATTGCAGTCTTGAGTCTGAAATTTGTAGGCTGAAAACTCAGGCAGGGTTTCTATGTTGCAGTCATTCTAAAATTTGTATTGAATTTATTGAGGTGACATTGGTTAATAAAATTATATAGTTTTCAAGTATGCAGTTTTATAACACTTCATCTGTATATTGTGTTTACCCAAAGCCAAGTCTCCTTCCATCACCATTTATCCCCCTTTGCGTTCTTCTACCTCCCCCCATTCCCCTTTCCCTGCTGGTAATCACCATACTGTTGTCTGTGTCTGTGAGGGTTGTTTTCTTTTCTTGCTTAATCCCTTCACCTCTTTTTTTTTTTTTTTTAGAGAGAGGGGAAGGGAGGGAGAGAAACATCAATGTCACGTGGCCCCCTCTGAGGACCTGGCCTGCAGCCCAGGCATGTGCTGACCCTTTGGTTCGCAGCCAGCACTCAATCCGCTGAGCTACACCAGCCAGGGCATCCCTTCACCTTTTTCACGCAGCCCCGACCCACCCTCCCCTCCGACAGCTGGAGTCCATGTTCTGTATCTGAGTCTGTTTCTATTTTGTTTATTTACTTTGTTCATTAGATTCTACATAAGTGAAATCATATGGTACTCGTCTTTCTGACTGGATTATTTCACTTAGCATCATACTCTAGAGGTCCATCCATGCTGTCACAGAAGGTAAAACTTCCTTCTTTTTTACTGCTGCAGAATATTCCATTACAGAAATGTACCACAGCTTTTTATCCATTCATCTACTGATGGGCACCCGGGGACTGCTTCTAAATCTTGGCTATTGTAAACAATAATGCAAGAACATAGAGGTGCATATATTCTTTCGAATTAGTGTTCTGCATTTGAAATGCAGCCAACTTTTAATTTTTTAGGGGAACTAATCCTTGGCGATTAAAATTTTGTTCCTTTTTCCTTCTCATTCACTACCCTTTGGCCAATTTACTTTCAACCAATTCATTCACCCAATTCATAAGCCAAAATAAGAAAAAAAAACCACAACTAAAAAAGAACGTTGGCCATATTTCATTAGCACTTCTGTGCTACACAATGATATTTATTTGTACATAATTTGGGTAGAATCTGCATATTCTAACATAGATCGTTCTGAGACCATTTCTAAGTTGAAATTTTGTAATTTACCCCCTTTAAGATTTCCACTTGATGATTTTTTTTCTCTTCTTGATCAATAATCACCTCTGATCTAAGTAAGCTACGCTGAAAGACAGAAAGAAAAAGAAACTGACCAGATCATGTTGGGAGAATAATATCAACTGCCTTAGAAAATAAAACAGCCTGAATCTTTAAAAGATAACTGTCTCTGGAATACGACACTAATACTGAGTGGAGAATTTGAGACATGCATGCCAACTTAGAAATACAAAATTATAATCCTATTCTTTTATTTACTTTTTATTAAATCTACTGATTCGCCTATTAAGTCATTATAGATACAAAAACAACAATATCCAGGGTTCCTAAAATATTTCCAACATATTCAACTTAGGGATCCAAGATTCTGAACATGCCATCACCAAAAAAAATTGCAAACCTAAAAAACAAAAAAGAAAAAAAATTAAACAATGTCAAAAGGAAAAGACTTTCTTAGAAAAGGTCAGTATTTACTTTTATAATTTTCAAAATGACATTTTAAAGCTTATATTTTTTTCTCATCTTACAATTATAAGCTCTTAAGTCTAATATTAAAGTTTTGCTTAAAAACCAAGGCAGTTATAAGAAAATAAATATTAAACTAAAATATACTCATATACATCACATATTTAACATTTACTGGGTCAAAATATCTTTACACTTACAGTTTCAGGCTTTAAATTCAAGTGGCATTAGTTCTGCCTTTATCTTCTGTTAAAAGCTACCATTATGGTGACAGATATTCAGGTACAGAAATAAAATGACTGATTTCATTCTTATGTAACTCACACCTCCCAAAACTACATTTTTAGCCACTTAGTAGTGGTTAAAGACTGTTAACTTTTAGCATGTGAAATGAGAAAAAGGGTCTTCAAAGTTCTCCTAGCCTCAAAAAGAGCCAATCTATTATTTGGAAAAAAAAATTTTGTTTGGGTAATGAGAATTTCTAAAAACTAAAAAAAAAAAAAAAAAATTAGCAATCACTTCTCTTCAAAACATTAATATACAATACACAAAAATGTACTATAAAAAGAATTCTTCTACTATACATTTAAAAACCACACTATTTAGACAAACCTATTTAATTTTTCCATAGAAAATCAGGAGTTCCAAGCTCACATTTCCAGAAGAATAAAAAAATGCATAAGGAGGTAAGGTAAAACAAAGAAACATCCTACTGTACATTGTTTTTCTTTACAACAAGGCTGACCTGGCTTAAGTATAAATTGAAATCACAGATATAAAATCATGCTACTCTAAGTCAAACTAAACAGTGCCTGGATTTACATGGCATGTGAATAAATCTATCATCACAGAAAGTCACATACACGAATAAAAAACATTACATAAACTTTAAGTCATTCAACATCGGAGAAAATACCATTTGTAGAGAAATGAGGTCATGTTTAGAACTACAGCGATAACTGAGCCTCTCGAAGAAAATAAGCATGACTTAAAAAATATATAGAAATGTTGTCAGTTCCTTAGAATTTGCTCTCTGTATTACCCTCTAGAATGGGACGGCAATTTCATTTTTTTGGCATCTCATCAATTAAACAAATGCGTAATTTAGGCAAAATCTAAGTAAATCTGTGATAGTATTAACACAGTTACATGTAGAAAAGAAAATGAAATGACATAAAGAACCATTTATCATGAAAGAATGGGTTAGTATAAAATCTGAACTTGGGCAAAGAACCTATGAGAATTCTATTCCCAGAAGATTGAGCCTAGTAATTGCCTTATAAGTCCTGCTATATTAACACATTTATCAGGACATGGTCCACTGGAATAAACTTAACAAAGAGAAACCCCCCCCAATAAAAAAAGTTTTATTATAATGAAAAAAATACCTTCAACTATAAAATATATTTTGAATTAATATTACAACTATAAATATATTTTGAACTAAAATACATGTGATAAAGCATAGTTAACGGTACAACTAACATTCTTAATAAGCACTTTACATTTAAAAAAACACATACTTAAACATCAATATTCTTTATGACAGGCAAAGAAATCTGTGGCAAGAATCCTTACTTTCTAGTCTGAAAAATTTATGAAACTTAGAGTCCCTTTTAACAGCAAACCCTACTGGTTTCCAAAGGAGGAAAATGATTTCAATCTGCAAATTCATAACGGCTCAGGTGTTTTCATGTAGTAAGTTGCCAGTGAAGCAGGCTCAGTAGAGCTTTTTAAAAAGGATGTTTTAACAACTCTAAAGGGTTTAATTAATAAGTAGATGTATACAAGTAATCCTTTTGTTAAACATCTAAACCAGTTTAGTTAGGACATGTCAGCATGTTAATACCTTTTGTTAACAAAATAAAATTTTTTAAAAATTTTAACGAGGAAAGAGTCGGGCAGGAGGACGGGCATGGAAAAACAAGAAGGCCGCTCTCCGGCTCTGCCATCACCATTCTGTCTGCAGTGGTTCAGGACGAGGCGACTGCACACACCTTCTAGTCAGAAATCAGACGGCCTCAAACCACCTCACTGCCAGCCTGAGGCCTCCTGTCTTTCGCTTAGAGCTAAAAATAAAAATACATGTGAGTGAACGAATGATCATGGAATGAAATCTCAAACATGAAACTACAATATAAAATACCAGAAGCCAATTTTTTTCACAGACAGATGAAAATGCACACATTTCTATCCACAGCACCACAACCCTATTTAGAATGGAAGATGCTCTTCTCGTCCCGTCAGCTGCTGGGTATAACAACAATTTAATTCCAAGAGAGTAATTATTCATCTCCTGAGATTATGAAATGTTCGGGTTTTTTTTACAGAGGTAAGTGTAACAATACCAGTAATGAAGCTAATGACATTGGCAACTTAGCTCTTCTTTATGCACATAAAACAAGGCAAGAAAGAAAATGCGGTAGGCAGTTAGAGCAGAGCAGAGCAAGGACAATGGGCCAGGTATAGGTCACCAGGGTCAAAAGCCCTGGGTACCCAGCAACAGGCAAAACTGGGAAAACAAAGACCTAGCCCTCAGGCTAACCATTCCTCCCCTAGCATATCACTGGACCTCCAGACCTTTCATATAGCTGGTCATGTGGCTCAGACCCTCCCCTGACCTTTCGTCCCCTGACACGTTGCTAGTCATGTAATAGACTCCCTCAGAGGAGGAACAAGGAGCTGAAGAGTAGCCTTGTGGACTCCCATGAGGGCCCTTGCATGACCACTCCCTTAAGCATTTACCCCTAGGGATAACAGCTGGGCCTCAGTTGTGTTTCAGCTCCAGGCCCAGAAGAGCAGTGAAACCAGACAAGCAGTGCCATGGCTGACCTCAGGACCAGCTGCGATGACTACTGACCCTGGCACTGACCAATCAGGAGAGACCACGATCCTGAAAGGACACACCGGGAAAGCTGACGAATATTCTATTGAGATCCTCCCCTGAGAGGATCTGTTTTGAGAATGAGCACACCCACGCCTTTCCCCATCTCCTTCCCAGATGCAAATTTTGTTTCTTCCTTCTAAGTTCCAAGGGCCCTTTTTGCCTCTGTAATGTGTTTCCTAAGCCTATTTCTCTTACAGCTCACTACTTCTACCTCTGTGACTTTCTAAATAAACTTTCCCTTATAGTTTTAGTCTTCACTTTGAATTCTTTCTTAGACAGAATTCAAGCACTGAGGTTGCGGAACCAAGGTCCAGCTGGACTCCACCGGGCTAACACCAGGTACCAACAGAACATGTAATGTTCAACCAGAACAACGGTCGGGCCCTACGAAATACATTTTTGACTGTATGGAACTTCTAGTACCATGAGCAATGCTAGTAGAAAGTGACAAACTAACCTGTTCTACAATCAAAGTAAGGCATTCATTCACTCCACAAATACGGAGTGTTTCTAAGCACTGGAAGTCAAATGCCAAATATGAAAGACGGGTTCTGAGCCTCACAAGTGGAGTCCTAGCCTACTATTTCCATATTTCAGTCTCAGGTCTGGGCTTGATGCTAAAGAAACAGAAAATGAGTCTTGTTTCTATGTTTCCATGGCAGGAAGGAGAGCAGAATATATAACAGAATGAAATGGAAGGGTTTAAAACAAAACCTACTGAGAAGCCTAAATCTTATGCTGCATAAGTGACCTTCAGTGAACATCTGATCTCTTTAGTGAAGCTTACGTTTTCAAAATCCTGTATTAAATCCTGAAACTTAATTCTCCTTCATTTGGAGAGCACTGGCAGTTTCAATCCCAAATATAAATCTCAGACAATTTTGTAAGGGTAAATCAACCAAGCATCTTCAAAAACTCACTTAATATAAGAGTACTTAATTCAACTGAACCATTTCAAAATTCAGAAACTTTGTTGCAAGTTACACTTAAAGAATTGGCCTCTAACTATAATGTAACGAAGACAAATATTTATGAATTTTTTATACCACTCAGCTTTTTACATCCATTAAATTAAATAGAATTACTAAATTATCTCTACGGTCTATACTAACATTATTGATTGATGTTTTTTGCATTTCTCCTCAGGTTCTATGTATACAATTAAATAATTTTGTGGGAATACAGTATATTACCAAAATACAGGCACCTGATTCAACTCAGGCTCTATGCTCATCTAAAGTCACAAGTAATAAACACATTTCTGAGTTAGCTTATCTTCCACAACTTTTCCTGTCAAACCCAACTAAACTCAATCTAGACAAATGTTACAGAGTTCAGGGGTTGGATTCTGAACTTTATAGGTCTCAAAACCATGCTTTAAAGTAATAAATTATAATTTAAGCTTAAATATTTTGAGTCATGTCTAGGTTTTAGGTTATGCTGTCTCAAGTGAAAATGTTAGAACAAAAATCAGTAAGATTGGAGAGATCATTTCCCACTGACGTTCATAAGATGATTCCGTAAGTTTTATATTTTGATGCAAATTTTAACCAAGGTAAACCCTGATGGTCTTATTTGTAAGTAATCAATCCTTCCTCCTTTACCAAGCATGTGGTAGATTCCTGCTCTTTCCACAGTTGGAATAAATTTTGGAGAATACATAACTGCTAGATACACTTTTTCTACCGGAAGCCTTAAACATGCATTTATCTGGAAATCCAAATGTGTCCTGCCCAACAAACAGAACCTATCCCTTAGCCCACAGCTCTTCTCAACTCACATTTGCTCTTCTTTCACAAAAAATCAAAAGTAGGGGAGACGTTTCATGTGCCTCTCCAAAACTCAGATCTGTCCTTCAGTTAACTTTTTCTCTTCATGCAGACCACATTCACAGCTTCATTTCTCCTCTTCTTGAACCACAGTATTTTTTGCGATTCAAGTTACAGTTCCCAGCACTTTCCCTGAACCGATACATTCAACCCAGACAAAGCAACAACAACAGAGCCTGTGACACTGGTTCTCCAAATTCCGCAAGTTTCACTATTCCCGCTCTGGTCAAGTCCTTTAACGATAAAGTAAGATTTTAATACTCAGAAGACATGTTTTGTAGCTTATTATGGCAAGTAACTTTTCAATTTTAACTTACACTCATCATAAAACTCCACCTGTCACCTCAAGAATGTTCCATTAAGGTCTCCCATTTAATAAGATCAGTGGATTCCAGTAAGCTGGTAATAAATTACAACAAATCATAAAATTAAATTTCCATAAAAACAAGGCCTATTTACTTAAGAAAATTCAACATAAAATACATTTTCATGAAAATAATTTTCTTGGTTGAGACTAATTTTTTTTTTAAACAAAAAGAGTTAGTTACACAATATATTAACAATTTTCAACTGGTGTGCTGCAAGAATGTTTTTTTTAAACATGCACTACCTGAATATTCATCCAGTCAGGGGCACCGGCCTCTTTTCCCTTAGAACTGTCAAATTAAAAAAATGACGAGGGCCAACACAACAATAGCTGTCTGGCGTGAATGAATCAAAATTATACCTATTTTTTTATCAGATTGGCAAAAAATATATTTTTTGGTGTCCTGCAGATTTTTAGGAATTAGTTTATGTGTGTCATGTGATGAAAAAGTTGAAAATCACTGCACTAAGCAGATTAATGAACACTGTGGTCCCATCTTAAGTTCTGGGAGCAAAAAGTAAACTAACGGACTGGATTCTCAGACCTCCCTTCTGACACATACACCTTTGACCTCCGAACCTAAGCGAAAACCATAAGCGTTCTATTTTAAAGAAATAATCAGAAGCTGTGCGTTTCTGGTACTGTTTTGTTGCGGCAGCACTCTTAACCTTCATGGCAAATCACACGTGCCGCTTTCCCAACTCAACGCCATCTTGTTTTAACAGCACGATACACGTATCAGTCAGAAAATCTCAATTTAGAATTAAGGATTCTGCAAAAGAGGAGACAGCGCTCAAGAAATGAGGTTACGACAACAGCTGGCAGACTTAAAGCTGGATCTCTACTTTGATTCCTTAAGCCAAAACAAATTCCAAATACACCGCATTTGACGTTAAATCCTGAAACTGTAAAAATATTCAAAGAAAACATGGGTGATCTTTTTTAAAATAATTTTTTTTTTAGAGAGAGGAGAAGGGAGAGGAGAGAGAAAGAGAGAGAAACATCAATGTGTGGATGCCTCTCATGCGCCCCTGGCCGGCAACCCAGGCATGTCTCCTGACCAGGAATTGAATCGGCGACCCTTTGGTTCATTGAGCCACACCAGCCAGGGCTTTTAAGGTAAATGTTAAAGCACAAGAACAACTTTAATCATGACATATAACTTAACCCCCCCCAAAATTAATTTTTGAAAAGGCAAAAGTCAAACCAAACAAAAAAAATCAATTATAAACTAAAAATGAACAACAAACCATAGAAAATATTTACAGCCAATGTCAATATGCACAGTTTTTACAAAGAGCTAAGAAACAGACAGCCCACTGAAAACTGGGCAGTGCCTACAGACAATCACTGGGAAATAAAAACGACCTATAAACACAGGAAAATACCTTCAGACTTTCTCAAAAATATAAATCAGAAGGAGATGCTGACAGATGGGCAACGATTAACGGGAGCGTGGGCAACGGGCACCCAAATATTCCACTGGGAGACTGTAAAGTGGCACCATATTTTTTAAGAACAATGGCAATAGCCACCAAAATTTTAAAACCCACTTGCTTTTGACCCCAAAATTTGACATCTAGGACTAAATCCTTTGGATTTTCTCTCAAGTGTAAATTTGTATTGTTATTATAAATTGCATTTATAATAACAATACTAAGCAGTAGTAGTAACTAACATACATAAGAATTGAAGAAAAAAATCTGGAAAACAATCCTGATGTCTGTCAAAGGAGGCTGTTCTTAAAAAAGTGTTACATCTCATACGGTCAAAAGGAAGCTGGTTTTAAAAAATCACGTTACATGTCATAACTGGAATGCTGTCCTACAGCGTAATGACAGTGTGAATACATATATACTGTCATTTGTAGCCAAAAAAGTCCCTTAAAGGAGTGCAATACATATGAGTAAGAAAACAAGGAAACAAAAATTATGTAAGACCAGAAACTGAAAACTTATGAGGTTGGGGATACTCTCTACTGTATAACTTCTACTGTAATTTTTATGACATGAATAATTATTCTATAATTTCAGTCTTTTTCAAGGATGCTTTGCTATTTCAGCAATCAAAAGTCTATGGATTGATTTCTCAAAATGGGAAGGGGTTTTTATAGCCTTGAGTCAGGTTTCACAAGCCACCCTGTGAATGGGAAACTTCGCTGGGGGACAGAATCGCAGAGGTGCTCAGCTGTCGCCCTTGATGTTCACTGGCAATGGGCTTCTCAAACTTGGCAACTACCTGCTTCTTCTAATGTTCTTGTATCTGCACACCTCACTGCAGCAGGCAAAGTACCTTTACTCCTTACTCCATAAATTAGCACATCACAAAGTTTCCAGTGTACTTCTAAGGACTTAATGGACTATCCGATAATGCAGCAGGTACCACAAAGTTAGTCATCGACTCTTCAGCAAACCCTCCAATCCTAAGGAAACAGTGCTAATCCAGGAGAACTGTGCTGTTGCTATACATTTCTCTGGTGATCTTAGACTCCAGGTCCAAACCCAGGTCCTTTAAAAATATGATCTTGCCGCTTAATGGGACACCCACCATTACAGATAGTATACAAGAAACTGGTCAGGCTTCCCAAAACACATCACTAAAGAAAACCAGTCTCCTGGGTAGGAAACAAAGCAAAATGTGGTAAATAATAATAATAATAATAATAATAATAATAATACTTGTCCATTTTAAAAATGGTCTTAACTCTACAGTTCTCCTCTCAGTCGTCCCAAACCAGCACTCACCCGAGCGCGAGTTTCTCAGTCACCCAGCAGGACAAGGGGGCACAGCGACCCCAGCGTGGCTGGGTTCTGGCAGTTACAGGAGTCGCCCCCCCCCACCGAAGTGACGAATGGGTCTAACTTACAACGCATGGCTTCTGACTGTGAGCCATGGTGCATCACCACGCGATTTTGAACATTTTGCAACAGCATTTTTCTTTAGATATTAAGCTACTATAATTGACAGTGTTGTAGCACTTATCTGCAGATCAATTCATATCACGTAATTTTACTTGAGCCCTAACTAATGGATTATTTCCAAACCCTCTCCTGCTTCTATCCTAGGGTAAACAGGAATCTTCTTTCTAAGGCTAATTTCTCTATCACATAACTCCTGTGGAACCTTAATCCACTAATTATTACCTCATTCATTTACATCTTCAGTTTCCGCTTGCATATTTCTTTCCTTCTGCCTACAAGACACATTCAAATTTCCTGATCCTAAGACTAATCCACAGCCCATTTCCTTGAACACATGACTGATTTCAGCTAATGTCCTTCTTCCTCTTTCTTTTACTGCCGAACCCACGAATTTGAAGAGTAATCTACATTCAAAAATACTTCCTGAAAACTGACTACAGGCCAGGGCCTGGGGACACAAAGTGACATGGCCTCTGCCTCAGGGAGCTTTTGGTTCTATTATATAGAAATTCAGATGCATTTATGGGCTCGAAATGTTAACTGTCACGAAGTAAAAACACCTGAGGCCACGGCAGTGTCAAATGGACTTAATTTAGATCAGGTTGCCGTTCCGCACAACTTCAGTGGATGCTCTCCTCGAAGGCGAGGTGTGCCCAGGAGCACAGCTCCTATGGTCTCACACAGCAGCCCTGGTGGGGCCTCTCAGGAGAAGTGACATGTAAGCTGGGATCTAAAGGCTGAACAGGAATTGGGTGGGCACAACATAAGAGAAGTGGCATTCTAGGTACAGGGCGGGAGATTGGTGAAAGTCCTCAAACAGGAGAGAACACGGTTCCTGCAGCACCAGAAAAAGGGCAATGTGATGAGAAGACACTGAAGAAGAGCAAACACATGAGCCAGATCCACCGGTCTTGCGTGGCACAATGAGGATTTTGGGCTTCATCCTAAGTGCAAGGGGACTGTATTCACTTATAATACCCTTGTCGATTTAGCTCTTCACAGTGTGACGTCTACTCCCACCATTCCATTGCTGCATACTCCCAATACCCTGAGTTTATGAATTCTCATCAACTGACCACTCACTCCGTTTATGAAATGACTTCTATCCTGAGCTTGAAGGAATGAACTGTCATTGCTTTTATTTAAATCTTCTACTTTTCTCAGTACTTAGCTTAATGTTTTGTACACAGTAAGTGTTTGATTTTTACACATCAGACAAATCAGTCTTGGAAGAAAACAGGCTGATGTAATGTTAACTACAACAGAACAAGAAATCAACCATATTTAATAAGATTCTCTAGTGGAAACACATTCGAAATTGCCTAAGCTTATGGATTTGCCTTATTCTCTCTCCTAGTGATGAAATGTTTATACAGTCAAACAAGAACTTTGCTTGAATAAATGCTCTACTGCAATGTGGGTAGTCCGCGAACACGACACTCGGGCCACAGGCCCGCGTTCCGTACTCAGCACAGGACCCGGGCGCACGGCACTGAGGGTTTCCTCACCGAGTACTTACTGCCCTGGTCAGTGGGGCAAGATGCCAGTGTGCTGGGTTCAACATTTCAGGGCCCTGCCCACGTCCATTAGAATGACTGATACAGACTTAAAAGGGAATGTAATAAAAAACTCCAAAACAGTAAAATAAAAAGCAATATACTTCCTCTAACATAAGCTGTAAATATTTCAGCTCTTTGCAGATATTTTTTATGTTTATAGCATGATCTGAGTTGTGCCCAGGACCAGCCCATCATATAATTAAACTTAGATGTTTTCTATACAAACAGAAGTGCACTTCCACTGTTCTCATACTAAATCGCCTATATTATATGTATTTTATAATGAAGAGAAAGAACTCTATAAAATTTAAATATACTGATAAAAAAAATTCTCATCTGCATCATCCTCTGTTTTAAAATGGCTCAGAGACCAAAGTTCATACATTTTGAAGTTCAATGTGTACACCCATCGGAATGTTTCTGCTTCCCAGTGTCTAGTTTTCTCAGCAGATTAGGGTGTTCACAGACCTTTGCTGCATCCGTCCTAATAATGGAACGAGACCATGTTGTCTAAAAAATGATCAGACTAATAATCAAAACGTGTCGTAACTGGGCAAACACTCTACTTGTGATGGGAAAGAAAGTATTTGGAATTGAAAAAGAAATAGAAAAAAGTTTCTGTGTCAGAAGAGAGAATCACATTGACTTAATGTAAAGATGTCTATGATAAATTCATGCTTCATGAAGCACAGGTCATGGTGTTTTTAATATTACCTTTAGTGTTGGATAAATGTGTCATTAGTTTGTAGTTCCAAACGACACAGGCAACAAGTATGCGACCTACTTGGCTCATCAGAAAAAGGTATATAGTTATCAAGGATACCGCTCCACAGTAAAAAACGTTCAGCATTTTCCTGGTCTTGGTCAGTAACTGTTCTAATAGAAGGAGAGCGACTGAGGGGGCTCACGACTTCCTACAAGATGCTCCTGCCCTCTGGGGCGACAGCCCTGTCCGTGCCCTTCTCTGTGAAAAGTGACGTCATCCTGGCAGTCAGAAAGCTTCCATTCGGTCCCTTCCTCACCAGCCACACCCCTCTCTTCCCTGGAAATGCCCATTAGTAATGGGGGTGCCACAGCAGCCACTACAAACCCCGCGATGAACAAATTTACTCTTCTAAACGGAAAGACAACGCTTTCTAAAAACCTTTTACTATGGCAAATTTCAAATGTACACAGACAGACTAGCACAATGAACCTCATGTATCCGCACTCAGTTTCAGTAACTATCGGCATTCTTCCATTTTCAATTCGCCCATATCTTCACCAGTTCCTCTCCTCCCAACTTGATGAGGATTATTATTTTCCTTATTTTCCCCTGAGGTCAAACATACAACCAAGTACTTTTTTTGTTTACCATTTAACCATTTCAAGTAAGTGGTTCAGGAGTGTTGTGCTACCACCGCAATCCTTCTCCTGAGTTCCTTTCATCTCGCAAAGCAAAACTGTCCACTGAACAGTAACTGCCCATCCACCCTCCCCCCCCAACACCATTCTACTCCCCCCTGTCCTGATGAACGGGACCACTCCAGGTCTCTCACGTCAGTGGAATCATACAGTACCTGTCCTCTTGCACCTGGTTTCTTTCACTCAGCGTAACGGCCTCCAGATTCAGGCTTTGTTTTTCAGTGTGCCCGTCCTTTTTAAGGCTGAACAGTACTCAGAGGCCACATTTTGTTTACTCGTTTATCCATCACTGGACACGTGGGCTGCTCCCACCTGTTGGCCATTGTGAGGAACGCTGCTAGGAACACAGGGGTACAAATATTTCTCCAGGACCCTGCTTTTAACTCTTCTTCAACTGCTTGATCTAGTAACTCTATTTTTCATTTTCTGATGGACCACCACACTGTTTTTCACAGTGGCTATAGGAGTTTACAGTCTTCCCAACAGTACACGAAGATGAAACACAATTATTTTTAAGACAGATGGCACTTGACAAAAATCTGGAGTTTACAAAGTACCTTCACATATATTATATAATGCTTCAAACACAACTGACTAGCTGGGGGTCCTGATCTGTCAGCAAGTATTTAAGATCCTTAACAACCTATCACCAGTCTTTCCAGTTTCAAATAAATGTTTCTTTCCTATCAGACTGGTTTAAGCAGACTAAATCACACAATATTAGATATGTAGCTAGCTAAAGGCTAAAAATATTAATAGTTCAAGACTTAAAGGATCCAAATGAAAATGTAAACATAATGAAATGATATTTATGGCTCTCCAGGGAAGACCAACCTTAAAACAACTGTATCTTAACAAGTAGCCTTAATGGATACCAGCTAGACAGTTAAGTAACTCAGATTTGTGGTTTTCTGCAGATTCCACTGGCATGAGGCAGTCATCCATGAGGGGGTGGTGGGGTGGGTAAAGAAAGTGGGGTGAGCAGAAGATAGCAAGCTATGAGGCAGCACAGAAAGCCCCTAGGGAGAGCTGAAGCAAATGGAGGACAGCAGGCAATGAATTAAAAAACTACCTAACTTCCAGGGACCTCATGAGTAGTGAAAATGCAGGGTCCTTGTAAAAATTAAGAGTATCAAGACAGCAATGGGAAAACAACAAACCAGGTGTGGAGCCCTGTGAAGTGCACAGGATGCCTGCCCAGGAAGCTGGCCCTGCACACTGAGTGAAGACCAGAGGCATGTCACGTACAACTGCTCTAGGCAGCGAAGGCAGGGGAAAGGCAAAAGTGAGCCCCTCGCCTCTCAGTACAGCAGGCACTCATCACAGAGGCCACCGGTACCCACAGTACAACTGACGGCAAGGCCAAAACCTGTCTTCAGGCATTCCCAACCTCCTCTGCTAAATAAAGGCTGGGGGGCGAGGTGCATGAACATCTATGAATGCAACTCCGGGCTGAAGAAGAGACTAATCACTGAGGAACAGACAGGAGCCTACTAGGCAAGAAACCTAGAGAACTGATACTTTTTGGCGAAGGACTACAATGAAAAAGATGTGGAGTCTTACTATCCCAGAAATATGGCTGCCTGGGAGCAAGAAGACAAGAACCCTACAAATTATATCTGAAATATGTAACATAAAGAGGGACAAAAAAGGCCCCAAACGGATTTTCACATATGGACTAATTGCTCAGGGTTAACCATGGTTTAAAAAACAAAAAATCCTGTTAGGGAAGGAAATGAAGCAATCTGGGGTCGGACAGGAGAAAGTTTTAATACCAGAATGGGTCTTGAGAGAACTGAAGCAACAGAAATCTAACAGGAGAAGAAAAAAAGAACCTCCCAAAACTACCAGTTATCAGTTACGCCGCAATCCAGAAGGCAAACTTGTCCACGTTTGAGTTCATCTTACAACTGCTGAAATGTTGTGATAATACAGAAGGGAGGACTCATTATTTTTAACTTGTTTATAACTGTGCACGTTAATTTATGTTACTGATAGCTTAAGCCAAATGCACTTTATGAGAAAAGAAAGACTAAGTTCAACAAGAAGCTTCACAATAAGATGGGGACAGTCCTGTCTCTCCATACCACCTTTGGTGTTAGGTATATTAGGGATTGAAACCTGCATTCAAACCTTTTTTTCTGGTTTTATTTCTAATATAAGATAAATTATATATTGAGAATGATTTAAATGTGATGTTCTGATAATGTCCACAATGAAAAGAAGATTCATCTGTATTTCATTTGTTTTTTAAATTACTTAGCTTCTCACTATCATCTTGAAATTCAAAGAGTAAGAGACAGTAATTTAATAATGAACTACTTACTTTGATCTCAATAAAGAATGTACTCATAACCTATGAACTTAAGTAGCACAAAATATTTTTAATAAATGACTTTGACTGCAATTATTTTCCAAAGTATTATCATATCACTATGTCCCTACAACATCCTCTATGCGTAAGAATAGAAATAATCAGTCCATTTTTTAAAAGGAAAAATCTAATCTGAAAAGATTAAGAGTATTTAAAGGACTACAATAAAACAAAACTTCTGACATCTAAGACAGTTTCCTCTCTTCATAAATCAGTATATATAAACAATGAAAAAGCTCTTTTAAACTAACACACAATCACATCCTATCTCCTTCCCTCTGGAAACTGTAAAGCAGCAGACAACGTATTGCAGAGAGGGCAATGGACCACCTAAGACGATGAGAAGCAATGCTCCACATCCATCCCTCGAAGAAAAAGAACGCCTAGCAGAGCTAAGAGGACATGAGGGGAGAAACTAAGTGGACCCCAACTTCCTCCGTCTCAACTGTGGAGGGCTTCGTTATCCTGTTTCTAGACTGTAGAGCCTGAATCTTTTAGTGAGAAAAGATCTAAGGCTGTCTAGTCCAAACTTTCACCAGTGCTGGAATCCCAAGTCTATCAAGTGTCTTTCAACTTTTGCTTAAATATCCCCAAGGACATAAAAACTGCTTCCTTGAAAAGTAATCTTTTCTATTTCAGAGCAGCTCTGTTGGAAATCATTTCAATCCTATATAATTTAGGAAAAATCAATACTATCAGGGTATGTTAATTACTTCAATAGAGGCAACCTTATTTGTTTTTCACTGTTCTATAGTAAGTCCTGAGGCTGCACATCTCCGAGGCTGGTTACTTCAGTGGCTCTACATCATCAAAGGCCTATGTTCCTTACTTATTTCTACTCTGCCATAAGTACATTCGTTTTAGCTCTCCTTACGGTTTCAAGGTGACTCCTGTTATTCCAGGCTTCACGTGCAGACAAAACAGTGTCCAATGAAAAAGATCATTTTCTTCCCTTCTGAATCTTTTTATGAGAGGGATATCTTTGTCTAAAGATCCCCAGCACACGTCTTACTGGTCAGAACTACATCTGGCCAATCACTGGCAAAGAAAATGAGTCTACCAGGACTGTCTGAGACTCATCATGATTTGCCCCCCTGGGACAGGGGTCTTCCTCATTTAAAGACAAAGCTGTGCAGAGAAGGTAGATTACTTAAACAAAATCAAGGTTCCCTTAAGAAGAAGGGTGGGGACTTCCGGCAAGATGGAGGCGTAGGTAGACACACTGTGCCTCCTCACACAACCAAA
>PVJI01012819.1:0-50044 GCA_004026765.1 Micronycteris hirsuta | reverse complement strand
CTTGTTTGGTATGTTTGAATTTATATACACACTCTTAAATTTTGTTCTGGCGTAAAATTATTTGGAAATACAGTTGATCTTGAACAACATAGGTTTGAACTATGCAGGTCCACTTATATGCAGATTTTTTCAATAAATACATACAGTACTTTAAAAATATTTTCTATTCCCTATGATTTTCTTAATAACATTTTTCTCTAACTTATTGTAAGAATGCAGTATATAGTACATATGAAATTCAAAATTTGTGTTATAACTGTTTATGTTATCAGTGAGGCTTTTGATTACAGTAGGCTATTACTAGTTAAGTTTTTGGGGAGACACAAGTTATACATGCATTTTTAACTGCACAGGGAGGTCATTGTCCTTATATTCCACATTGTTCAGGGGCTAACTATAGTTTTGTTCTTTTGAGGGCTACTTTTAGCTTCATTGCATGAATCAGAATCTCCTTAGTTTAGGATTAATTTTGTCCCACCACTGAGACAATATCTTTTGTGTTTTCTACTCAATGTCCTGTAAATTAGATGGTTATTTTTTTGTTCTGGAATGAATACAAACTATTTGCTTCTCTGGGTGATATCCACAGATTGCTCACTCTAAGATTTTAGGGTGCCTTTTCTTCAGTTGCAGTTAATTTCCTGATAGTACTCAGCTACAGATTGACACAGGATGCTTTAGGAATTTCTGGAATTCTATTTCTATGTAGCTTTATCTTCTCTCACGATCTGTCCTGCAAACTCAATCTGCCTTGGTCTCTCCATACTTTCAACTCAATATTCTCAACTCAGAATGATTTCCACACTACATTTTGATTTTCCTCCCATTTTTGCACTTTTTAAATCCTTTAAATTACTATTTGACCAGAACTTTTGTAGCATGCACCACAAGCAATTAGACAAATTCTAACATTCTGGTAACCAACATACTAACAAATAACAGATATGAAAAGTGAAACTTGAACAATTCAATACGTGAAAAAAAACATATTTTAAAATGAATGTATAAGCATAGGAGTTGGTAAGAAATATCACCACTAAAGGTTTTCTTTGGTAATATTTTAAGCTCGCAATGAAGACAGACACTGTGGGAAGACCATGCACAGCTCCAAAACTGCAGCATGAATCACAGTAGACAGAGGGGATGCATCTTCTAATCCACTGGCTCAGATCTGCAGCTCTAAGAAACTGTCAATAAATATTGGGCAGTTCTTCCTATTATGTTAAGTTTAAAATTTAAACTGATTTGTAGTGCTTCACTCTCCTGTTAATAGTTGACAAAAGCAAATTAAAACGTTAAAATTAGTCTTCCTTAATGGAGTAGGATTTGCTTTATTCTTTTGAATCAACCTACTTTCTCATCCTTAGAGCAAAAAGAATGTGGATATTGGCCTTTTAAATACTTTTCTAGTTTACATGGAAATCTATGACTTAGAAATTCTCTCCCAATGATAAGGCGTGGCATTTGTAAGGCTCACCTTATTTCTGATCTCTCAGGCACTATATTCTGTACTGACACTTAATGCATCAAAACCATTGTGTCACGTACTTTGTCCACTTTTTTTTAGATCTTTCAATCATGGAAGTAAATCTGGTTTCTGTTACTCCATATTGGATTAGTTTTACTTAATCTCACTTTTGGCCCTATCTTCATGTACCTATTTCTGGCCTTTGCTTTGGCATAAACAAGCTAAGGCCAGTAACATTTAAATTACATTTGGTTCCATCTCCTTGGCTGTCACTCTTAAATCTCAGATACAATTAACTCTGTCATCATTATTATTATTAGGCATTTCTGTCATATGGTATAGCACTGCACTCTCCAGTATGACAGACATTTCTCACATGTGGCTATTAAGTGTTTTCATTGTGGCCGATCCAAACTGAAATGGCCTATGAGTATAAAATACACAATGGATTTCAAAGATTTATTAGAAGGAAGTAAAATGTCTCCTTCATAATTTCTTATATTTATTACATTTTGAGATGAATATATTTTATGTATGACTTCATCTGTTTCTTTTTATTTTCAGAATGTTTTAGATGAGTATGCTAAAAATTAAAAATAAAATCACATAGGTGATTGCATTTGATTTCTATTGAGTAGTGATTTCTATAACACTTTCAAGTTAATTTCTCAATATCTGTTCCTAATCCTAGAGTAGTTAATAATGTTATTGGTATTTAAATATTAGAAATAGAGTGACAATGAAAATGGAGGGAAACCTAAATAGAGGACTTGAATGTTGATCCTAGTTCTCTATGAAGATTACCAAAGTGACTTTGGTGAAACCTTGTCACTTTCCCCAGGCTCCATCTGGCTTTCTGTTACTTTTGGCAAATGACCTTTTTGTAGTCTTGAATTTTCCTGTTTGTTTCAACTTAAATATTTACCCAGGATAGTTAGTGGTTCTCAAAGTGTAGCCTTTGCTTTAGCAGGGTCAGAGTTACCTGGGAATTTGTTAGAAATACAATTATAATTTATTAGTAATCCAAACACTCAAAAGATGGAGCCCAGAAATTAGTGTTTAGATAATCACTGCACATATGTGAGAACTACCACCACAGAAGCTCATATCTAACATGCTGCACATGTTGGTTGTCTTCAAGGTCACCAACCTGCTCCTCTTCTTGACTTCCTTATTTCTATTAATGCTTGTCCTTGAAACCAAGATATTAAATGTTGCTGTCAGTTTTACCCTTCCCTCTCATGCCCCAATTTGTTTTTATTATTATTATTATTTTTAATTACTTTATTGTTGTTCAATTACAGTTGTCTGCATTTTCTTGCCTCCCCTCCCCAACACCCCATCATGCCCTAATTTCAATAAATCATGAACTCCTACCAATATCAACTTCAAGTACCTAAGCTTGGTCTGAACATGCCCTCCTTCCGTGCTCCCAAATGTTTTTTTCCCTCTCTTTTTTCTCTCATTCCAATGATATTCCACTTTTTCTGCAATGCTTTACTTTGATCAAGTTCTTTCCACTGGGTAAAAAGTGTTTCTTACTCTCAAGAACTTAACTTGTATCCAACATCTCAGTGGTCAAATGATCGATTCTTAAAGGAAGAATTTTAAAGCTACTTCTAGGAGGTATTCAGTCTTCTCTGAGCTGCCGTAATTTTTTATTGCGAAGTTAAACAAAATATTTACCTCTTTTGAACTTTCATTTTATTTGTATCTGTTTTGTTACTCTATAATTTCATTAAGTACATATTCTATCCTTTTAGTAAATTTTAAGTTTCTTGAAGGAAGGATTCATGTCTGATTTATGTTTTAACCTATAAGAAATAGAGAAGGGTAACTAATATTTCTCACACCTACTCTTGATTCAGGCTTTTGCATTTTACATTCCATGCACTTGAACTATTCATCCCCCATATGTCCATGACTATTCTCCTCACTTGCTTGAAGTCTTTTCTTAAGTATTACCTTGTAAAGAAACTGTCTTCCTTTTCTTATCCTTTGCCTTATTTTATTTTTCTTCATACTATTCATTCCTGCCAGACATATGTACGTATATGTGTGTGTGTGCATGTATGTATATGTATACACACACACATATGGCTGGTATATATACACTGTCTCTTTTTTTGTGTGATCACTACTACATTTCATGTACCTTCAACTAGAATTATTTGTTGACTGAATGAGTATGTTTAATTCCCGAGCTTCAATCATTGCATCTTTAATGTCTAAACAATTGAATTTACATGTAAAAAGTTTAGGAGAATTAAAAAATGACATGAGAGCATATGTCAGCACAGCATAGAACACACTGTAGTACTTGGTAACTGAATTATTATTATCATTAATTATTTCATGAATATATACTGTTTGGGGTTGCTGCCCTTTTGTTCTATTAGACTGTTAGTTATTTTGGGACAATGATTTTGGATAGTTAATCTTTGCACATCAGGAAGATATTCAGCAAATAATTGATAAGTGTATGACCTTAGCACACTGTCTGCACTGTAGTTTCTTCACTTGTAAAACTAAGAAAATTAAGATCTTCTAAGTATTTTCAGGCTGTACCTTCTCACTAAACAATTTGTTAAAAACCTTAAGGTCCAATAGTTTGGGGACAGAGTTTAGAGTATATGGACTCTGCTCCTGTAGTGATACATTCTCACTAAAATCTTTACAATATCTTCAGTAAGAAGCAGACATTCTGTCTCTTGGATGCGATGTTAACCAAAATCCCCTAAATATCCCCTTATTCTTTTCTATATAAAAATACTTATTTTTGTCTCCATTTCCCCTTGGTTGAACTCAGTCAGTTCTTCTTTCTGCCTTCTGGATCTACCCCTAGTGTATTCTCATGACAAATCAATTTTTTACAAACTGCTGAAACCTCAGTGTCATTTGGTGTGGATTGTGCTGTGCAGTGGTTTTGGGAAATTATGTGACAATCGGGGCTCATTACTGCATTCTAAATTAGGTATCCCAAGTGTGAGAAGAGAAACAGTTGTTCACAGAGCTGGGCTGGAATTCTGTCTTTGCTGGGTCTAAATCTCTGAGCATCTCTTTGTGCACGCATGTGCGCCTTTTTGCTATAATTTTAGTGAACTTTCTGCTGCTTCCTGCAAATCCTACATTCTGTCTGGCTGACTAATGATCTATCCCCTTTGTTCTTGAGCCATCCTATGATTTCATCACATAAATAGTAGCTTGGTTTCTTTCCCTGAATACTTGGAATGCTACCTTTTATTTGGATTGCTGCAGACATCAGTAGAATGGGATCTGAGTCATAATTTATTTGATCCGTATGAGGACAGAAAAGCAGAGGCACATTTATGATGAGAAGGAGGTTTGCTTCTAGGAAAGTAAGTTATTCTAAAACTAACTGCAAACGTTGTCACAGTAGGGTCAGGACAACAATCCCAAATGCCTATATGAGTCCGGTTGCAGGTGTAAAACTGGAGAGGGCTGAGTGGAGGATATGGTGGAATGCAGGTGCAGGCCCCTCAAAAGGACGCCATGCTTGGCTTTGAGCAATTAATGCCAGGCTGACCCATATGGACCCACTATTGCCAACACTTCTGATTTTTCAAGAGAAAGTATAAGTTCAGATTTTAATATGAATTTTTCTGATTTTTAAAGACTGACAATGAATTAAGCTGAAAGCAACAACCAAATTTAAGTGCTAAACAAAATATTGTGATGGCCAGAGGCTATTTGTTTATAATTTCTCTGTATATCCCACAGTTTTGGTTTTTTTAAATCAAATTATAAATAGGATATTATCATTTCTTTTATGTGTTCATGGGAAATACATCTATCAGAATGATGCTATCCTAGGATGTTCTCTAAAGCTCTTTCCATTTCCTTTAGAATCTAAAAGGCAATAAAATTTGCATCAGTTGCCTAGTATGTGCAAGACAATGTGGGAAATACAAAGACAACATCTTTCCCTTTCCTCAAGGAAGTAATTATCTAGTTAGGAGAGCAGACAGTTTACTGTCTTTCCTTTAAAATGCTATTTCTCCAAGACAGGAGCACTGTAAACACCAAGGAAATATTTCTAAAAACTGTAAAATTTTCTAGGTATTCAGGGGGTTATTGAAGATAAATACAGAGTGGTGTTGACTGATGTAGACCTTAGGCAGCAGAAAGCATGGCTTAGACATGGATAAGAGAACAGGAGAAGAGAATTCCAGGTAGGGAGCTAAACTGTGAAGCTGGGATTGTATGTGATAATATCTGTGCATAAATGAGAAAACCAGTCTATTGGGAGTTAAGGGTATATTTTGAGGAGTAAGGGGGTGATAATTTGCATTCCAAATTTGGTATAAAAAACCCCATACACAACTCTGAAAACTTCAACTATGAAGCCAAATATTTGGGCAGTCCAGTCCTGGCTGTGAAGGTGGACACTTCAGACCATCTTAGGCTATTCCTATCAGACTTAATTATTTGTGTTTTGATTCTGTGCTTACCATGCAATCCTCTGATTCTCACTTGACATTTTTGTGAGCTTATGAGATTGACCAAAAGAGGTAATACTTGGTCACAAATACTTTTGATCCAGCTGCTTTGTCCCAGCTGATTTTGCTCTTCGTTTCGAAGACATATATGCTAATATCTTATTTTAATGACGTATGAGGTCTGTTCAGAAGTTATCCAACCATGTAATATGAAAAATAGAGACATTTACTGAAGAAGATACAAGATGCAAGAAACATTGTACAAAGGGCAATGACACCTCAGTCCCTTTCAAAGTAGGCACCTTGGGACCTCACACAATTCTCCCAATTGCCATCAGCTGACTCATTGTATTTTTCTGATTTTCATCGACAGTGTGAAGTCGCTTCCTTTTCAAAGGTAATTTTAGTTTTAGGAAAAGCCAGAAGTCACAGGGCACCAAAAATGGGCTGTAGTGGGGCTGAGTCACCTGGGTGATTTGATGTTTCACCAAAAACCTCTGCACAAGACGTGATGCATGAGCAGGCACGCTGTCATGCTGAAGCTGCCAATCACCAGTTGCCCATAGCTGAGGCCTTCTGAACCATCTGAATAGTTTCCACAGAGGAATATTCAAGCTTAATGCAAAATTTGGTGCAGATTCATTGCTCTGCTCGTTCAGTCATTTTGAATGTGATGGCCACACAATACATATTCTCACTCAATGACATCTACCACTCCCACTGACTAGTACAGTGAAGTCATCGTTGTTCACGCATGGGCATTCCAGTCCAGCCTCCTTGGCTGCCAGGTTATATCAATGTCATGCAAACCATTCTTATTGTTTTAACAATGGCTGGACATTTTCGAGAGAGACCTCGAATATGTATGTGTATTATCATCTGTATACATAAATATGTATATAGTTAATGATCCATACACATTTATACAGATATACATACGTATATATAGCTAATGATAGATATTTGTGTGTGTATATATTTAATGATGTTCATATACATATTTAATGATAAACTTTTGCCAAATACTATTTTTTAGATAAAAATCCATTAAACTAACTTAATTTGTTTTTCATTTCTCTCTTAAGAGCAGTCAAACCACTTTGAATTCTTTTTCCATTTTTATCTTACTAAAATTATATTCAGTAAGATCAATTAATTTTGCTATGGCTTTGATTTGACCCCTTTTGAAATTCACATTAAATTTTATGTGATGTAAGTCCTTTCATTTATAATGTTCACATTTATGGTTATTATTTCTCCATGTCTGATTTTCTTAGGTTAAAGTTACCACTATAACTTTTCTTAAGATGTTTCATTTTTCTATAAATATTTTGACAGTAGCAAAATGTATAGGCCAGTCTAGCAGTTTATATTTTTATTTTATGCTATTTTCATCTAACCTATTTGGGGATTAAATCGTATTCACTATGAATTGGAAAACAGACTATTAGTTTATATTTATTTCTTAGTAAGTCTATGAGATAATGGTAAGCAGTATCTTCCAGACATTTCATAATTAGATTTTTTTAAAAATTATAAAACACTATTATTAATCATTTGTTCCATGAACTTCTGATCACACTGTATACCATGTATTCACTGCCCTTGACATTGGTGGAACAAAGAAGAAACGATGAGTTCAAAGTAATGGGATGAGAAGATACCAGTTTTGTCTGACTACCCTAGGCTTCCTGGTAACTTTCTGGTTTTAAGTGATTATATTTTGAGCTTGGGTTATCCTGGGTTCTTTTGTTCAATGAGTATTTATTGAGAACTGACTGTGTCAGATACACTACTTCACAAATACTGTGGGGACATATACTGAGAGCCCATGGGTCCTGTGCTCACAGTCCAGTTGGGGAGATAATCCAATGACAAATTAACATAATGCATGATAAATATTATTATCTAAAAAACACTGTGTACCTTAGAAGTGCAAAACCTAACCTAACCCAAGAGCCAGGGAGGCCTCTCAAGCAAAATTTTAGACTGAGAACTGGAGCATGAACAGCAGTTAGCCAGATGGAAAAGTAGGGCGATGTGGTGAAAGGAACAGCATTCCAGGAAGTTCTGTCTCTACGGAGTAAAGTGGGAGGAGAGTGTGACAGATGAGGTAGGAGAGAGAGGAAGAAATCAGATCCTACTGTCTTGTAAGCTATTTTAGAGTTTCAACTTCATGTAAAGCACACAGGGAACTCATCAAAATACTTTAATAAAAAGAGTGACATGATGAACTCTGAAAACAATGTGGAGAATTGGTGTTGGTACAAGGCTAGAAGTGGGAAAGCCAGTTAAGATTGGTGGCTATTGTGAAAATGAGAAAAGACGTTGGCTTGGTTAGGATAGAATGGAGCAAGGTAGGTAGATTTGAGTACTTGGGAGGTACAATTAATTGGTCAGCTGATTAGATACAGCTGAAATGGGTTTGTGAAGGAGGAAACAAAAAAGCAAGTGATTTGCTGATGTGGAAATCTCTAGAAGTATATGGTTTGAGGAATAATATAACATGTTCAGATTTAGAGATGCTTGGAGTGTCCATGACATATGCAAGTGCACATGTTCAGTAACTAGTTGGAAATAAGTTTGTGGAACTCTTGAGGCAGAACTAGACTGGAGAGTCACGTTATTACTGGACTAGTTACCAAAGAGTAATCAACATATGGCTGATAATTCCATGGGCATGGTAAGACACACTGGGACAGTGATTACAATAGGGAAGGTATTGGGCCTATAGCAGAACTTGGAGGACCACCAGTACCTGGAACACAGGTAGAAGTAGATGATACTACAAAGGATATTGAAGACGAGCAGAGATAGGAAGAAAACAAGAAGTGATGTCGTAAAAACAAAAGTACGATAGAAGTACCCAATTCTGCTGAAAGGGAAAACAAGGTGGAGGTCTTAACATTTTCATTGGCAATGACATGTTGTTGGTAGTTTATTTTGGTGGGCATTGAGGCATGAATGGGGAATGGGGAGGTAAAAACAATGACTTCAATAAATTTGCTTGAAAAGAAGTAGGAAAGAAACAGAGCCACAGCTGAAGGGAGAGATAGGGCAAAGGAAAAGATGTTATTGCAAGAGACATGAAGATATTTAAATGATGGTGCAAAGAAGTCTGTAGAGATACAGAGTATGAACTTATAGAAGGAACTAGAGTACAAGGTAGAGATGAAGGGGCCTCCAAAGCAGGAAGTGTAGAGAAGATAAGCACAAAGCCAGCTGGACCTTAAATTTCAAACACATAAATAAATGAATCCATATTACTTTTCCTCATGGCACCCTGAAATCCAACTTTCTGTCATTTCTTGGCCTGTGCACTCAGAAACCCCCAATGATGTCTTTCTTCAGTTTTAAAGATACTGCATTCTGACCAGAGCCTCCTCTCTCTCCTTGTATTCTTCATTCTCTAGTTCAAATTCTGCCTCCTTTCCCCCATGAGTCCATGAACACATCATATCTCTATGCTTTTAAATAAAAGAAGATAGCTGCTGGGGCCAAATGGCTCTGGATTCAACACTGATTCCATTACTCATTTTTGTAGTTTCTCTTTGGACAACAACCTGACCTCTCTGAGCCTGCTTTTTTATCCATAAAAATGGATGTGACTTTTTTCTGAAAATTAAATGAGAGAACATTGGAGGTTCTTAAGTGTGTTTATTTCCCTTCCTTTCCCTTATAAAGAGTCATCTCTCTCTGTTAGCAATCGCCTGCATGTCTCTAAGTCTTCCATTTAGTCTCATCTCACTCTTTTTTCACCCTCAGGTTGCTTTCTTCCTCACAGTAGTTCTTATTCATAAAAGTCCTAAGCTCTCTGGGCCACCTTTGCCATCCTTTAAATCAACCTTTTGGGAGCAGGAGGGAAGAAAGACTTGAAGGAAGGAAGGGGAGAATTAGAACACAGTCATTTCTAAACTTCAATCTATCCTCCCATAACATAGCAAAGAATCCGCAAACAGCACAGGTTAGGGAGAAGCTGGAACTCGCAGTCCTGGTTTCAAATCCAGAGGGCAGTACTGATGGTCTGAAAGGATAGTGCTCAATGTTGTTTATTATTTTACAAAACAAATACTGTGAGTTTTTAGCAAGAAATGGGAGGACTAATGGTACATATATAATAATATGTAGTATGTATAACTGTGAATATTAATAATATAATAATATAGAATATATGTAACTCTTAATATAATAACTGTGAACCCAAGACAAATTTAAGTTTGTGCAAATATGTTGATTTCTGAGACAGAGATTAAATCTTGACAGCAACCAAGTACTTGTGAGTGTAAACAAATAGCGAGAACTGTTTGTTTTTCATGTGGTCTAGATGAGACTTGTTTTCAGTGAGAGTTCTGTCCTGTCAAAGGAATTTTGTACATGACAGTGACATATGAGATGTTAAATGTTGTGTATAAATACTGTCTTTAAAGATGATTTGACTTGACAGCCAACAAAATGGACCGGTCCTCCTCAGTGTAAAAACTGGTTCATTTAGAGCTGTTCATTTTTAGATGTATAGATTATGACACCTCACCTCAGTCCAAAGGCGTCCTTCTTGGTCATTAAATCCTGTTTCCATATAGCTTAAAAAGGTAGTCTTGAACAGTTCGATTCCTAGGCGATGGGATGGGTTCTGGGGTGTTCATTACAGAGGTCTCTATTGGAACTGAAGCAAAGTACAAAGCCTAGAGTATTGCTCTGCCCATTTTGTTGGAGGCCCTTGAGATTCTTGGAATGCCGATACTTTTAAGGGGAGTAATTGCTCTGACCCAAGCTAAATAGAGCTGAAGATGGAAAAGAGAAATTCGATCCTGAGAAATCAGAAAAGAAATGTAAGAAAAAGAGCTGTAATACACGACAGTGCAGAGTTTTTCAAGCGGTTTTTATTTAAAATAGAACAACATGCAAAATGCAACTTTTTTTTTATATGTAGGTGTTGGGAAGCATTTCCTTTCTGGGGTGCGGGTGGTTGGCTTTTATTCACTCTCGTCTAGAGCTGTGAAGTCTCTCTAGCTTGGAGACCAGTCTCCTCTCACTCCATCTCATTTCCAAACTTCAGGAAAAACGAGGTGTCAGACACCAAAGTGATTTCAATTTGGCTAACAGTTTAAGGAACTACTTATTGCTTTGTAAAAGTTTCTGTCCTGTACAGAGCAATTGAGCACTGCTCGATTACTCATTTCAGTACGGAAAATTCAAACAATGGCTTTAAAAGTAATTGGAACATCCTTGATATGGTCAAACTCAATGCCTGCTGACCTTCACATTGTCCTGCAGTCACTGCCCCTGGAGCTACTTCAGGAAACCCAAGCTCTATTTCTTGTTGCAGTTCTGATTTGTACTTGCAAACACATTCTTTCATTTTCCTCTATTTTCTCCAAACACTCAGAGAGCTATTTTGTATAAAAATGATGGGAAAGTGATCTTGACAAGGCAAAGAAGTGGCAAAGGCATTAGAGCATTTGACACACTACTGAAAACTGGTGTGTTTTTTAAAATGTGGTTTTAGGGAAAGAAGGCAGACATGTAGAGTATACATCAGCTTGGGCTTTTCAGGTCTCTTAAGATCTGGGTAAGTTGGCCTTGAATGTCTTTCCAAGATTTCTGTGAATTTCTGGGAGGGAATTGGTGTCATCTCATGATGACCTCTGGTTTGGACTTTTGCCACTAGTGAATTATTAGGTTTAGCTTTGCATCCTATAATTTTCATTCACCTTTACCATGATGTCTCCCAGGGAGGCATGTGACCACTGTTCCTGATTCTACAACATATTTATTCGCAGGACATTCTTAGGCATGGAAAACTTTACCAAGTGTTCAAGATTTGAAAAAGAGAAGTGGTCCATATTTTTAAAATTTTTGTTTTCTCTAAAGGAAGAAAGGTAAATGATGGAATAGAAGCTATAATCAAAATACAAGAGAAAGACACTATGAGAAAAATTTGAGTGTACAAATCAACAATTGTTTTTCTCTCGCTATACGTGTGGTGCTGTGGTAGGTTCTCTGCTCACAGCGATGGGCCTCCTAAAGGCAGGTCCCTGCAATGACGGATCTTCTGTCTCATGGAGGTGGATGTGCAATGATCAGTAACTAAACTACTAGCATGTATAATTTGAGATATTGACAGTTGTCAGGAAGAAACATGTTTTGAGAGATTATTATTCAGGGTGTTACTTCCCAGTCTTTACACACGATGATACACTAGAAAGACTGGGGTAAACTTGAGGGATTATGGATATAGTTACATACATATTTGGTGGAAAAAATCACATTTTTCTTTATACTATATGATTTAGATAAGTAAAATAGAATACCAAGATTGTAAAGTAAAATAAATGCTGATTTGGTATAATACTTTGAATTTAACATATTCCCAAGTTCTCTAGTTAAATATATACACAATTCCAAATAATGACTTTTTAAGGATAATGTTTTCAAATAATTTATCATTACCATTGACTAGACTTGGTTTCCACATATAGCTAACAACAAATTAAAATTTAAAAGATGGCCACCCCAGATTTTATAACAGTTAAAATTATACTTCCCTTTTATTTCCCTGACAAACTCATTCTTGAAATACACTGTGATAAGGTAAATGGGTTTATATAATTAATGTTTTTATACCAATATTTAAAAACAACAATGAAGCTCTAATTTGCGGTTTGCACAGGCATTGCTGGAATAGTCTTTCTGCAGCTAGCTGCTGTCTTGCAAGGCACGTCAACCACAAAGGCATGGAAGTATCCAAAATACGTAACAACGGAGATTAAAGACTGCTGCCTAGGTATTTTCCTGATCATCTTCCTTAACTTCTGGCCACAATCTGAGCTGCACAACTTGCTCCTTTGGGCACCAAGATGTGAAGTCCTTTGCCGCTGCATGGCCCATTGTCTATGACAGGAAGCAGCAGGTCACTCTTCAGATGACTGCTGAATCAGACACCCAAGTGGCAGACCGTTTTCTTGACCAGGCTCAGTGCAGTGTGGTACAGAGATGTCACTCATGCCTTTTTTGTTGGCAAGGACTGTGGGCCATGCTTTCAGGCTGCACCCTGTTCAGGCTGTTCCCTGAGGAGTCCCCTGCAGAGAAAGCTGCGCAAGGGTGGATGTAGCCAACCTGAAGTTTCCGGCAACCCAGGCACTATGAATGACTGCAGGCTTCGACGATCTTAGGACATAAGAGTGCTTATTTGTTGGAAAATTGTCTTAAAGTACAGAAGTCAATAGATGGTTATTATTTCTTCATAATGTCATTGGATACATTTGTGTCTGGCTTTTGTTCATTATTCTCTAACTATCTAAAATTGTTGCTTTCTGTATTTTGATGCAGTACACAAAAAAAAGGAGGTATGTCCAAGTTCAGTGACCAAAAGTAACCCCACATGGTGATCTGATCATGAATCCCTAACTGGGCAGGTCATGGTGAGGAGTCACACCTCATTCCTAAGCTGCCTTAACAAAGGGTTTCACAGCAAGCCCTGCCCATGGTGCTTGTCCCTTTAGGTGAACACTCTTTGAAATGCCAGAAGTAAGTTGCTTTTCCAGACCCCTGGAAGGAGTAACCACCCTCAAGGGACCACTTAATCTTGTTACTTATCCTGTATTTTGCTTTCTCCCTATTTCAGGGGCAAGGGGGGAATCTTCCTTATATTCCCCCCTTAATTCAAAGCATACTAAAACAAAACAAAACAAAACAAACACACAAAAATCCCTGCAAAACTGTCATTCTCTGGAGCATTTAAGAGCATGCTTTCTAGCATGCGGAGCGTGTAAATGTTTCTGATGGCTTCAGTTGTGTTATTGATTATAACTTTTACCAACTTATGAAAAGGTCCTCTTTCTTCTTGTAATTATAATTGCACTTCGTCTGGATAGAAACACTATAACCCTGGTCTCTTTCACATTTAATATTTGCTTAATACTCTTTATTCTTTTATATTTAATATTTCTTTGTTATTTTGATTTATACTGTATTAGGAGCCTAGTATTCTAGGTAACTTAATGTTTATCCTGCTTATTTGCCCTTTAGAAAGGATTTTTTTCTGTTCACTTTTATTATTGTCTTAACTCACATACTTGCTTTTTCCTTTTATTTTGTTTTATGCTTCTCCTTCTTGACCTTTCTTGGTATTTACTGTATTTTATTAAATCTTTGATTTCTGTTTATCCCTGTGAGTCACATGTCTTTTTCTGGAACATCTATTGTTTCATTATTATTTCTCTGGGGCTCTATGTTTATCATCAATCATCTTTACCTTCAATATTTTTAACTTTTTTTGACACTCTGAGAACCTTTTAAGTTAATATTCCATGAGACCAATTTATATTGTGCATTTTCAATTCTATTTATTAATGCCTCCAATTAATATATTAAATTTGGTTCTGCATTAGATTTTTGCATTTTTAAATTTCAGAGTACTTTCTTTTTTTTTTTTAAAGATTTTATTTATTTATTTTTAGAGAGAGGGGAAGAGAAGGAGAAAGAGAGGGAGAGAAACAGCAAAGTATGGTTGCCTCTCACGTGGCCCTCACTGGGGACCTGGCCTGCAACCCTGGCATGTGCCCTGACTGAGAATCGAACTAGGACCCTTTGGTTCCCAGCCCGCACTCAATCCACTGAGCTACACCTGCCAGGGCTAAATTTCAGAGTACTTTCTTTTTTATCTCTGTCTCATCTTAATGAATTTACTCTGTGATTTCTTATTCTTCTCCCATAGTTTTCATGTAGTCTTGCTTCTTTTAATGACATTAAGCAAATATCTTCTATAATTTTTCCTTTTTGAAGTTATGTTTTTAAAGTCAAGTTTTTCCCTGAATCTCTGGAATATGTTAATATTCTCTTATAATTCAGTGTCATTTTTCTGAAGATTTGTTTACATATTCTTGATTGTGAAGAGATGTAGTAAAATCTAGGATTTGCTCATAAATATGAAAATGGATATATTTAGTCCATTTAGTGCCCATCTACAGGTTGACTGTTTATCAATTTTATTTAACCTGAAAGGCAGATCTTCTTTAAGAATATTTGAAAACACACAAGAAAGATATTAATCAGGGATGGTTTATCTATAGAACTATTTGAAGTAAAGGGACTAAATCAGGTAATTACTTGGGAACTCACCCATCTCAAAAATTCTTTAAAACTTCCTCCTGCTGTTATTTATTAGTGGCCCTTGCCCACCTTTCCTAACACCAACCTGGTGAGTTCCAAGAACATAGGACAGCTTGTGCCTTTGACTAGAAGCTCTGTGGAAAAATGGTGTTTGTTTGAACTGAATGACATCATTTCCTTCAGAATTCAAGAAGTCAACATTCAAAAAAAAATTTCTCTAACACTTTCAAAATGAGCATGATTTTTTTTTTTTTGCAACATTCTTTGCTTTGGGATTAGCAATACTAAGACAGCTGCAACAGCAACAGAAATTTAAATCCTAACAAACCACAAAGTTAAACACCAGGTTTCCTACTCTTCAAAACTCAGGAGAACACTATAAACCAGTCAAAACTTGCCATGTGCTTCAGTAACTGGAATGTGTGAGGTGAGTTGCAGGTAAGTATCCCAGTGAAGCAAGTGAAGTTGTCAGCTTCCGCCAACATACTTAAGTTTAAAGAAAACTCAACAGGATTGGCAACGTTTATCACAATGTTGTTTGCTTTGGTTGGCCTTCAAGCTGGCAAAGATCAGAAAACTGGCAAAATAGACTGCATTTTGAAGGTCTCGATTTCCTTGGAAAGGGGTTTGTCCTCCCAGTTTAATTTGTTTCCTATTTGTTTCCTAAGGCTCTGTACTTGCATATGTAAACTCTACATGAATGTAGGTGTTTCTGGGGAGAATGAGCTGAGAAAAGTATGAATGAATGTGGTTTGGGAAAAGAATGGGATGTGAATTTCAGAACAACAAAATGACTTTCTAAAAGGACTTCAGAGAGAAAGAGAGAAGGAAATGGCTTAGTGACAACATCTCAGGTGTGGGAAGTAACCTGGAATGCCCTAGACTCAGTGATGCAGAGTGAAGAAAGAACAAAGGTTTCTTTGCTTATCACTCAGCTGCTCAGGTTCTTCCCCCCATTTCCTTCCTGCCTCCCTCTCCTGTTCTGTGAGTACAAGCCTGTGGAAGGTAAATCCTGCTGCTCCAACATTTGACATCATGCCACTTGCTCAAGAATGAGCAGGATCAGAAAAATATCTCTTCAGCAATTTTGATATTAATCATAATGTTTTAACTTTAAATAGATACTGGATGGCAAATCTTAATTTAAATAAATAAACTTGCATACGAGAGGATTCAGTTAACACAAATGATCACAATTTATGTCTCAGAGGCTGTGCAGCCTTTTAGGAAGGAGTTCTTTAGGGGCTGATTTGCATTTTGGTACTTCTGGGTAAATGCAGGTTGCGAAAAATATGCAAGGTGATACCTCACTGTGTGTTTCTTGTGAATTTCAGGAAAATGTGATGCTTGTTGTTTGATCAGAGTTTGTTCTCTCTTTTCCTCCACAGCTCTATTTCACCCCCATTGATGAGTCAGAAGCAGGCTCTCAGAAAAAAAGAAAGAAAGAAAGTGGTGGCACTCATATTAAAGAAATCATGGAGCCTTTTATGAATCAATAGGAGATTAAAATGTCACTAGCTGAAAATGAAGATAAAGGGCTTCTCCAGATTGCAGAAGTCAGACTCTCAGCCTTTTCTCACTGATGCTAAGATATGAAAGAAGCAAGATCATAATCAGAATGTTTCTCTACTGAACACAGAGCTCATTTTAAAAAAGAATTCAGATGATCTCATAAAGAGTGCTTAGCTGAGGGAGGGACGACCTTGCCCATGAGATAAGTCACTTACTCGCCAGTGGCCAAGGTGGTTCTGAGTACTCTTGACAAAATCCTAAAGCAGCTCCCTTTCGATGTTCCACCCAGGTTATCTGCTAGTGACAACTTCTATTTTCTTTAGAAACATGCATACTTGACAGATTTAATATCCCTGTGCCACGGTGCTCAGGTTAAACTCCAGAGCAGGGTTTCGTAACCTATGCGCCATCGACATCTTGGACTGGATCAGCCTTTCTTGGGACTGTCCTGTCCTTTGCAGGATGTTGACCAGCCTCTTAGTCTCTGCCCACTCGATGCCAGTAGTGGGTAGAGGCCAAGTCTGCTCACTACAGTGCTCAGTCACGACATTGCTCAGTCACGACCCTGCTCCCTACCCTGCTCAGTCACGATATTGAAAATGTCCCCAAACATTGCCAAAAATAAAACTACTCTAGAGTTTAGTTGGTTATTTGATTACAAGAAACCATTGAGTTTAGTCACTCATTTAAAATTGATCGTATTGCATTTCGGGGTGACTGACTTCCCCTACTGACTTACCATACTCCCTGATTTCAAAACTCATCGTTCATTGTTTCAAGATTCTAGCTTCTTAATGGGAGACTGAGACCCCTGTGTAAAGTATATGATGCAGTGTCCTGAGGAACATAACACATGCTGTTATTCCCAAAAAGTCTGCATCCTTTTACGCACAGCAGAATCCTTCCACTGACTCGAAAGTTCATTTTCTCTTATATTTTCATGTACTTCAACTTCTATTATCCACCTCTGCCTGAAATCAGTCCTCCTCCTGGATAAACAGTGGCAATTGCTACACCCTTCTTGTCTGCCTGATATTTAACCTTATCAATCAATTGTTACAGTCTCCTCTGAAACGGGTATCATCTACAAATCTCAAAACCCCTTCTTTACATTATTCATTTTTTAAGAAAAATCTGATCTCTTCCTGAGGAAAGGTGTTCTTTCTTTGCTTCAAACTTCCCTTTTTCAAAATCCTGTGATGTCACCCAACCCATTGCATTACTACTTATGTGTCTCACTTTCTCACAGGACAATGAGGACAGAATCTGAGGACATTACTGCCTATTTAGTTCTGCCTCTCCAGGCCCATCGTATGGAGGTAAATTGAGAGTAAGCATGTTTAACGAATTGTGTTAAGTGGATGGAGTAGCCATCAAAGAGTTCATTACGTCTGCGTCCTAATACTAGCAGCTGCCCCAGAGGTTGACCGCTTAAGTCTCTAGACATCTCATCCCACTTCTCATCTCTTCTCCTGCCTCACCATTAAGCCTATTTCCCTCATTTTTTCCACCTCACAGTCTCAGGAGGAATAGAATTATGGAACTATTGAGTTTTGATTGTGGGTAGCATAAAAAGTGATTCTAGACTAAAGTGGAAAAGGTAATTTAGAAGAAAGAATTGATTAGGCAGAGAAATGTCACCCTCAATTTTAGAATAAGAAATAGATAGACATTGAAATATTGAGCCCTTTCACCAAAAGGAATCGAATCATTAATTTTTAGGAAAGAAAAAGGGCCATTTTGTTTGTGGGCAAATTATCTTTGGAAAATAAAAAGCCGAATAAGGTTTAAAACAGGCAAAGTTTCTATGTTAACATGGGCATACTAGAAGGGGGAAAAAGGCAGAAATGAAGCATGCCTCACACTTGACCTTTGAAAAGACCTCCTCAAGTATGCCGTTCATTTAAGATAGTTAAGATCAAGGGCTAGCTAAATAATGAACTAAACCCACATATTCCTGCAAAGATACTCAAATCTCTAGAACAAAATTTGTAATCAAAGATCAAAGACATCTAGAATCATATAATTCTCGAGCTAGGAAGAACCCAGACTTCTCATTTGTGACATGAGAAGTTAGCATGGGTAATTGTTGAAATATGTGTTTTTCTGAGATCTTATAAAATTTTGAGCTACTGGAAGATAATTTGATTGACAAAACAATAACAAAATAAAAAACAAAAACACCTTATCGTAACATTCTTTGGGAACACCTCTAGTGCATGCAGTGATAGATACATAAATTCAAATTAGATGTCTAAGTAAGCAATAGTGATGTGGTAAGAGACTGAAAATGATGTTGGGTAACAGAAATTTGTGGGGGCTGATCATTTGATAAGAATGTATAAGAGATGAGAGGTGCTCTTTAGTCTCACCTACATACACAGTGCTGTGCTAATCTGTGCCGCCAGCTACGTGGTGTTCTCCCATGACACCAGAGCCCAGTGATCAGGAAGGGATGTTCTGGCGTAGTGCTCAATGGTAGGGATGGATTTGAGCTGATGCATCATAATGCCCTTTTGTTTGGATCCCTCGGTGCCCTTCGAAATAGGATTCCTCAACACCATGGGTATAGCGTGTGCTCATGGAACACGACAGGCTGACAAGGACTCAAAGTCTTGTGTGTGTCCTCCTACGTGAGAGAACTTATCCAGGTGAAGAAAAGGCCATGCAAAGGAGTTTCAGCAGGCATGGGTCCACCTGTTACAGCAGGTTCTCAAACGTCGCCGGCATGCATCACTGCCCCTGGGAGGGGTGTTAACATGCAGATGTCTAGGCTCTGCTCCCAGCACTTCTGATTTAAGAAGCTGGACACTGGGCTCAGAACCTTGCACTTCTAACCAGTGGTGTGACCGACTCTGGAGCAGGTGGTCCTCTCTGAGAGACGCACATTCGAAACTCAGTTGATTTCTGCTCTCCTCCTTGGCTCAGGTCCTTTGAATTAGGCCCATAATTTTTTTTTTTCATGCACTCCTATTTTGATGAAGCCAGTTTTAGAATCATAATTTACTCCTAGAATGCTCTTACTGTTATTCAAAATAGTATCATTTGGCAAAGTGGAAATGATTTTGAGAAGAGAGAACATAAAAAGCTTTTGAAAAGAAAACCAGATCATAAGATGGCCTATTAAGCAGCAAGAATAGATTCAACTTTGAAGCTATGGAGAATTTTAGCAAATGGTCTCAATGAGGACATGACTAATGGGGACTTGGGGAGCCAAGGGAAAGCATCACACTGCCGTCAGTGGTCAGAGAACATTCTGCAAGAAGACCTTGTGACACAGGGAGGGCCAGGTGACTGGGAGATTAGTGTCCTCATTACAGACTTTTATTCACTTACATTGAAACTGCTCCAGCTGAATCCGTGTTTCTAAGGCTCTGAAGCACATCCAGGGAAAAAGTTGACTGGATTTATAGGAAATCTTAAAACCTTGGCTTCAGCCTGAGTATTTGGAGTTTAGGTTAGAACAGCTGAGAGATCCATTCTGTGGTCCTCATTATTCTAAGAATCCAGGGTGGTTAATTATTCAGTGTGGGTCATGGCAGGAAATGGGCTTACGCAAACATGTGAAATCTGGTGAATAATGTGGAAAGAGCACCATAAAGGTATAGAGCTGTTTGCCTTTCTGTCAGAATGAAGATTTCAGTAAAACAGAAAACAAACAAATAAAAAGTACATAAATCGAGTTGTCAATGTTTGCCAAGAAACATGACTAACAGCAAAGGCAGTGGAAAATACTCTGGTATCTGTTTTCACTACGGTTGAATTCAGACAATCACCATAGGGAAGGAGGACTAATAAATAATAATAAAATTAAGGGGAAAAAAATACTGAGACAGGCCGTCTGAGCCAGCCCTTTTCTCATTGCCCTCCAGCCTACCTTGTTGTAACTGGCCCAAGTCTCCTGTGTCTCTAGACTGCCCTCTGATGGTCCAAGCCTGTACTGCTCTGTCTCTTCCAGGCAGAAATTTTGCAGAATTTCCCTTGGAAAACAGGCTGTTCTGCATCCCATTGCCTTTTGGTCTCGCTGTCTTCTATTAAATCTGAAAAGCTAGTGATTTTCGAATACTTCTAATAATGGAATCCTCTTTTCAAATAGCATTTCATGCAGAAGCCTGGTACATGAAACAGGAGAAGTTGAGCTGCTTGGCTTGGAGCTAAGACCTGCAGTCTCCAAATGGAAGGCAGCCTTATGCAGCACAGTTAGGCAGCTACAGTGATAAACTCATTGTACCAATGGACTCTTAGTAAGCATCTTAAGGGAAGTTTACAGTTGCTCATATGGAAAATAGTACAATGGTTGATAAATAATAAGATAGGAATAAACTGTTTTGTGTACTCAGACTGTAAACCTCCTTTTGCCCAACCCTGTATTTGCATTTAAGCAGAGCCATCTTGAAAATAATATACATTCGTCAGAACTCTGGGTTGCAATGAACAGAAATCCAACTGAAACTAATTACAGCAAAAAGTGAGAATCTTTTGCTTATGAATCTTCACGATGCAAGGGTGTAATCTGAAATAGAACAAAAATGCGACTGCTCAGATGATGTCAACAGGAATTTTCTTTTTTTATCTCTCAGTTTTATGTTAAAATGTGTTGGCTCGAACTCCTGTAATTCTCACCACAAAGTTGTAAAAGAAGACATCCAGGCCTACATGGCAAATATAGCCGGGCTTTGCAAAAGGAGAAGTATCTCTCTCCTTTTGCTGAATCTCTGCCTCTTCCCTTCTGCCCCGCCCACCCATGCAAAAGAACTCTGGTGGGCGGCCCGTCCAGGACTGAGACCCATCACTGCATCAGGCTTGAGGTTATATAGTCCTGACTCCTACACGGAGTGAATGTATCAGTAAAAAGTAAGGGTCCCTATTACAGAACATTCAACCTTTTCCTCATTTCTTTTTTTTTCTGTTTTTTTATTGTATTTTTTCCATTACCATTTATCCCCCTTATACCTTCTTCTACCTCCACACACCACCCTTCCCCCACTGCAATCAACACATTGTTGTCCATGTCCTCGAGTTCCTTTTCTTTTTTGCTTGATCCATCTACTTCCCACCCTGAGCTGTCAGCTTGCTCTCTATCTATGAGTCTGTCTCTGTTTGGTTTGTTAGTTCAGTTTGTTCATTAGATTCCACATGTAAGTGAAATTATAAGCGTCTGTCTTTGATTGTAGTTTTCCTAAAGGATGTGAGCTGCTTCTATGTTTCCTTTTTAGCATGTATCTACCTTTGTTCATTTATTCATTTTTTAATTTTTTTAAATTGAATTTTTTCCATTACCATTTATCCCCCTTACAGATCATCTAAAGTAAAAGCCCAGACAGACTTCAGGGCACAAGGTCCCCAGCGTCATTTAAGCTGTAGTTCCATGTCTGTGCTTCCTCTGTTGTTCTCTCACCCCACCTAGGATGCCAAACTTGATAACGGTGCAATCAAGGAGGAGCTGGCACCCCTTGTCACAGAGCTACCAATGCCCCTGTCCCAGGAGTCCCAGGAGCTGAAAGAGGAGGTATGACCAAGCCAAAGGAGCTGTGGGTCTGGCTGTGCTCTAAGCTAAGCAGGTGGCCCAGCTGATGAGTGACAAATGTCTCATCATCAACAGTGCTGCAGGGTCTGCACCAACCTTCTACGCATAAAAAAATTGTGGTTGTTGCTTCAGTTGTGCCTGCCAGACTTCATGCACAATATCTTATGGGCTCATGCTAATCCAGAACTCTCTGGTGTGGGAATTCTGGGAAATGTACTGCTAGGTTAGCTAAACTGACATGATACAAACCTACCACAGGAACTAATGCAAGTAGAAAGGAAAGCAATATCCAGCCAGGCAGCATGTTAGACAATTGAGGGTTTTAATCCATAAGAGCCCTCCACGGACACTGGGCAGACCTCCAGTGCCCATCTTTGGCCATTCTGTCTCCTGGCAGGGATAGTAGCTGGGCCCATTTCCAGGAAGATCCAGGCGAAAGCTAGTCTGGGTGCTTTCATTTTGTTGAGTATAATTCCCCTACTCCACCCTTCTTTGCTTCTAATGGCTGGGCTAGTTATAGAATAATAAAATTAACACAAGACCAGATTAACAGGACAATGAAAACCAATCTAAAATGTGCACATAGGAGGATCACAGTATGATGCTCAGATCGTAAAATGAGCCTCACAGAAAGGATGACACCAATTTATACTTTTGAGACAAAGAAACAACAAACTGTGACAAATTGACAAAGACAGTTAGTGCTCATTAGGAAGGAATTGAAGCAGGTTTGGGTGTTCATTAGTGAAGAATCCAAACTAAGTTTGGGCTTGGGTGGCAAATCATCATGGGTGTTACGAAGTTTACACATGCCTTTTTGACCCTCGATAGTATAACTCCCACGAAAAGCTTGGCTCTCAGTCCTCATGAGTGGGGTGGGCTCCTATCATGGAGCTTTATTTCCTGCTTTTAGGGGGACAGAGGGCAGTCAACTCTTCCCACTCTTGCTACTTCTCAGGTGATTTTTGTTCACAATAATCAATGTGCCATTTTGGAATATCTTGAGGCAGGCTGCCCTGGGCCCCGACAATATTGAACACAGCAGCCGCGTTACCCTGGGGTCATTCTCTTTCAAGTGGAAGAATTGACTGTTTTCTGAGTGTTCTAAGGACATGTTTTGTTCCTGAGATTTCTCATTTTATAACATCTAAATCTATTCTTATAGGTAAGATAGTGACAGAGTGTGCAGGAGACAAAGAGAAAGAGGGTGCAAGGAAGGGGGAAGACCTAGGGTTACGATTTCTGTCACTATCAGGAAAAGGGTCGTACAACTGTGTAGGACTTTTGAAAAGTGAGCTTTACTATGATGGTTGTCAAAAAGCAAACTTGGCACACTGAATGAAACACAGCAGAATCATCTGTTTATTGCAGGGCTTCCCACCTACGAGCTGGGAAACTCGAGGCGCTGAGAGGAATGAGTTCCAAGATGCTCACAGACTAAGGGGTTTTTATGGGGACAATGCAGAAGCTGTTTGGCTTTTTCAGCTCATTGGTTGCCTAGGGGTCTTCCCTCTTATTTGAATTTGAGCAGCTGTGTTGAGGGGACCAGGAAGTCTGGAAAGGAAGTGAATAAAGTTGATGCTTGGAGATTGGCTGATGCCCTCTGCTGATACTTGATAAGAACTGTAAATTCTTCTAAGGTTAGGTTAAATTTTCCTTACGCACCTGTGTAGACTGTCTCCATTTTGTTTGTGACATAAGTGACTCCATTTCAGTTTGGATCTATAGTTTGAAGTCAGCGAGAGTGGATGACTCTCAGTGACACCTAAGAAAGCGAACTTCAATATCTGTATATGAAGCCTGTCCAGAAAATGTCCAGCCATTGTTTACACAACAAGAGCGGTTTGCGTAACATCAATGTAACCTGGTGGCCAAGGAGAGTGGACTGGAATGTGCTTGTGTGAACCCTGACAACTTCACTTTACTGGTCACTGGGAGTGGCACACCCCTCTGAGTGAGCATGTGCACTGCGAGGCTGCCATACTCAGAATGAGTGAGTAGAGCAACAAATCTGCCTCAAATTTTGTGTTAGCTTGAACAATCCTCCACAAAAACTATTCAGATGATTCAGAAGGCCATGGCTATGGGCAACTGGTGATCAGCAGCTTCATCATGAAAACACGCCTGCTCATGTATCACGTCTCATGCAGTTTTTTGGCAAAACATCAAATCACCAGGTGACTCAGCCCCCCTACCACCCAGATTTGGCACCCTGCAACTTCTGGCTTTCCCCAAACTAAAATCACCCTTGAAAGGGAAGAGACTTCAGACCCCAGTGAGATTCAGGAAAATACGATGGGGCAGCTGATGGTGATTGGGAGAACTGTGTGAGGTCCCAAGTGCCTGCTTTGAAGGGGACTGAGGCATCATTGTCCTGTGTGCAATGTTTCTTGTGTCTTGTATCTTCTTCAATAAATGGTTGTATGCCTTCTGGAAAGACCTCGTGTTTGTGTATAAGGTGAACTAAGAAGGCTGGAGCTGAAATAAGTTTATAAATCCAAGGATCAGAATTAGAGTCATCTATGGGTAGCTATAATAGGGAGATCTGAAGTAATAAGTAACTTTTTATTTGAAACCATTGAAACTGTGTATGCTGAGAGGTAGTGAAGTGAAGTTGCTAAAAGTGTAGACTCCAGAGTCAAACAACCAAGTTGGTACCTGGTCTCTACTTTGTTCTAACTATGGGATCTTGGGCAAGTTATTTAAACTCTCTTTGATCTCATTTATTCATATTTAAATAGGGATGAGAGTAAGAATAGCTGTATGTAGTAAAGGTTAAATAACTTAAGATATGTGAAGTGCTGACCAGTACCGGGCATATAGAAAACATTATGCAAATGTTAACTATTATTATAACTCTACATCTATAGGAGTTAACATAACAAAATGTCATCATTAGGATTTTTCAACCAACATGTTGAGAAACATCAAAACTCCTCATTTTCAAGTGTTTATTATCATCTGTTGAGTACCCATTGCATGGAAAGCACTATGAAACAACTTTCCAGTTATTATGTAACTCAACCTGCACACCGATCCAAGAGGATAAATTTCCTTACTCCCAATTTGCAACTAAGGACACCAAAGCTCAGAGTTGTGGTAAATTACCCAAGGTTCCATAACTGAAAAATAAAAGCACAGGTTCCAACCCAGTTTTATCTGGCTCCAAACTTCACGTGTGCCCCAGCCACTGTGCCAAAGAGCCAGGTGCCACAACCCAGCAGTGAGCCCATCCCTGAGGCATGTATTCTGAATCAGTCCCCGTCTTTCTTTCAATGCCCTGTCAAGAACCAACTGTTGAGCTTCCTGTGTCGGACACATTTTTAGGCCTTTTTTTTTTTTTAATTTGTTGTTCTGACTTTTGAGGAGTGTTCCTAAGTCTAGAAAGACTTGGGAGCCTGGTCTAGTTTGGGAATGGAGGGGCTGGTTCGGGTTTTGCCCTCATATCAGAGCAGGGAACACTACCCCAGGGAAGATGATGGAGAAGATCGATGGGAAATATCGGGCAAGAGAGCCAGAGAGAGTTGCAGGTGGCACAAGATTTTTCTATGTGAAGAGAGTGAGGAACTGCCCCTCCTACTCAGGAAGCTGCTGTCTCCCAAACCCTTGGGAGCTCTCTGGCTGCCCTGGCTGCTGCACTGCATCCCTCAGTGCTGGCCCTGCCGTTCAGGCTGTTCTCCTAGTCACCCGAGGATTATCTCGGTGTGATTACTTTGCAATTCCAATTGTTGATTTGAGACCAAGCAGCCTTTTCTTTGTCAACATATTATGCCTGCTGCCACCAAATACAACAGCTTTTTAACTTATTATTAAAATGTTTTCAAAAGTAGCACTTAAAATGAATTTCAGGGCCGCTATAGTCATATTGTGAGAATGACATATGTTTGCACATGGAACTCACTGACTTCCTTCTTTCTAAAAGAAGCCAAAGCTTCTTTTTAGTTGGCTTTCTAGGTGTGAAACTACTCAGAAGACTTTGGAAGGTCCCTGACTGTAACTCTGCTGACCAACGGGTGTGTGGGTGTGTGAGCAGATGAGCCACCGCCATGACCCTCTCACTCCACACGCATCAGAGAACTGAATGCAGGGTCAGCACAGCACACGCCCGCTGTATCAGAGACCTTTCCAAATGGTCCTCACGTATTCGAGAGAGCTTCTGTTGTCATCTGTGTCAACTACTCCATGGCTTCAAGGTAACCATTATTTCTGGTTCTATAAAGAGTCACAGAGAGTCTCCCTAGAGAAAATTAAACAGAAAAAAAGATCTGTTACTCATTTTTTGTTAAGGTTTTTCTTTTACTTATTTATTTAGAGAGAGAGGAAGGGAGGGGGAAAGAGAGAGAGAGAAACATCAATGTGAAGGAGAAACATTGATTGACTGCCTCTCATATGCATCCCAACTGGGGACCTGGACTGCAACCCAGGCGTGTGTCCCCACCGGGAACCGAACTGGCAACCCTTCACTTTGCAGGACGACACCCAACACACTGAGCCACACCAGCCAAGGCTGTTACTTCTTTTTAAAAAATGTTATTTTTCTCTACCAAAAGAAATGCCAATCAAGGTAATTTGATTCAGGGAGAGGAAGAGAATGCTCTCTCTTTTCCATATCTGTTCCACCAGGGGACAGAAACTAATGAGTGGTCCTAAATGGTTAGCTGATGCTTCTGTATTGACTTGTGGTTTGCAGCCTTACTTCCTTTGCTTTGTGACATCATTTTCCTGTTCATTTCCCACAGTTGCATATGTGGGTTTATGTGATACCAACAAATGGAAGAAATTATGTACCATGCCAGAGAGCTTTCAGGAATAGAATTTGGAACAAAGGGGCCCATGCTCGAAGAATCCACAGAGCAAAGTGGGTGATGAGGTAACCGATGAGGAATGCTTCTTAGTCTCAGATGAAAAAAATCCTGCCCATCGAGTGTTTGTGGTGGGTCTCTGTCACCCAGGACCCATTTGCTCCCAATGCTCACTTCTGGGCTAGTGGGCTTGTTGGGCTACTAGACAGAAGTTTCTCTCACAAAGCCCCAGAGTTCAAAAATGAATAGCCACCAGTAGGAGAGAAGACTTCTTTGTGGTAGTGTGGTTGGAGGGAAGCATAGAAATCCATGAACTTTAGGGTACCGGTGCAATTCCTACAGAGAGAGAAAAGGGGGCTGGGGCTATTTCATTTGGCCAAAGACCTTCAGCCTAGAAAATGCTTGCTAAGGTAGCTTTAGGTCACTATACATTCTGTAATCACTCCAACCCTAGGGACAAAACTCCTGCGGTTCCTTAAGATCAGCTTGGAATTCTAGGGGAGCTTCAGAAGTGCCCTAGGAGTCTTACTCTGACAGGAAGATACTTTGAGTTTTGAGTACTTTGAGTACTTTTGTTGATGTCCCCTGCTAGAAGGAGCACCTCTGGGAGTTCCTTGTGAACTCTCTGCCACATTTTTGGGTTTCAGCTTGATGTTCAAAAATAAGGTGCTCTGCGATGTTGCATTTTTGTTTGATGCCTGTTTGTTTCTCATGTTCTCTAAATATCAGACGCTGCACTTGTAGGAAGGAGAAACACATGCTAAGCTAACCACTTGCATTAAGCCCACTCTCCACGCAATTATCACTTAGAATTTACTGGACTACAGAAAAGGGTAATCTCCTTTTAGGAGTCTAAGTTGTAGTTTTCAAAATGGTACCTGAAATAAGCCAGTTTACTATCGCACACCATCCATAGAGGCTCAAGGGAACAGTAGAGTCCTGTGCTGTGTTGCTGTGCTCGGTCACAAAAAGGCCCCATGGGTATCAGAAGACCCACCATTATGCTCTTGGAGAACAGCAGTAAATATGAGAACGTTAAAGACTTAGGTCCCAAGCTACTGGTACATGCGTCTCTAACTATCTCCAGTGGAGTCCCTCAGTTTTTCGATGTTTGTGACAGTGTCTGGCATGTAGAGAGTGCTCAGGAAATATCTGCTGAATGGGTGCCAGAGGAATGCTTTGCCAGGGCAAAGCCCAGGGTGTGATTTTTACACCCAGGCTATGGTACTCCAGCCTAAGACAGCAGACACTTCCTGCAGCTGGTGCTAACAGCGCTGCCATGGACGTTCCCTTCAACGGAGAGTCAGGGCCGCTTGATACATGGGAGGAACGTTTTGTAGTTACAATGGCCTAGTTTTGGACTATACAAGGGGGGGGGGGACACAAGAAACCCAGAATTTATTTATAAAAAATTGTATATTTATTCTTACATGTTTCAACTTCAGTCACCTTCAAAGTACTCTTCATGTGATGCAATGCACATATCGAAACATTTTTGCCACTGCTCAAAACAGTTTTTCAACTCCTCAATTTTGATGCCTATTAGTGCTTCTACCATTTTTTCCACCTCTTCCACATCAGCAAAATGTTTCCCTTTGAGGACTTTTTTTCATGCAGGGAAACAAAAAAAAAAAGTCGCTGAGGGTGAGATTGGATAAATGGGGATGGGTGGGGAATGGGGGTCATGCTGTGTTTTGATCAAAAATTGCTGAACACTCAGCGCAGTGTGGGCAGGTGTGCTCATAAATCACCTGTCATGAAATGGGAGAATGCCTTGAAAGAGTCTTCAAAAAAATTCCCTGAAACTGAATACAGCCTCTCACAGCAACACCAGCTGGTACGCTGGCTGATACAGATGGGTTCCTAGAATACTCACCTCGCTGGGGAAGCCTGTACTACAAGGGTTGTGCCCTCTAGAAGGTAATTCTGATTTTGGGGGGAGTCACCCCTCCTAACTTCAAAGTTTCGGCTTACCCTTCTATAAAATGGGATTAGGGGATGTGTAGGAATGAAGAAAGTGTTGAATAGTATTATAGCTCATTAGAGTTGGAAAAACATCTAGTTTACTGCTTAATACTGTCCTGAGAATTTTCCACACACTGTTTTGAGCATTTGGACAAAGATCAATGTACCTATATCATTTGGGGGGCAAGGGGGGTGATCATTTAATTTATTTTACCTCATCAAATTTTTACAATAATTTTGTGAGATAATAGTCTGTGAGCAACATCCATTAGTTGTGGCTCAAGATACTTAAAAAACATCCAGCTAGTAAATGATGAAGCCATAATTTCAGTCCATTCAGTCTGATTCCTTAGCCCATGCTCTGCTCTCTGTGTGTGATGCTGCCTCTCTGCGGGTAGTGTAAATTGGGTGAGAAGAATTTAGAGCTGTTGAGTTTCTGTACTTTTGGCATTCAGTTGATGTAACTTAATTCTCTGCTTGTTCTCAAGAATATCACATGTAAAAATGGTCTGAGCAAACCTATATCTCAAGCAAATTAATTTAAAATCAATTCTTATCTTTAAGAAGTCAGGTAGCAACTAACATTTATAATTCACTAAAATGATTTTTCCTCCAGTTTTTTTCCTTTATTTTAGCATTTCTCTGAAGTATTGATGCAATTTAATTTTTTATTTTTTTTGCATTTTTCATAAGTTTACAGTTTCTCTTTTTCTAGAAGAAAAACATTTTCATCCCATGTTTTATGAATGAATGAACCATCTATAGAAAAGTATACTGTAATGCACACACATGAGCACACACTCACACATCTATGTATGTAAAGCAGTAATGTTGATTTTTCCTATCACTATTCCTCTTGTAGATGAAATAACCCATGACAATATGTGTGTGTGAACGATATCGATATATACCCACACATGATATGTGCATGTAGAATATATGTGGATTACATATGTACATATATTGCATGCACCTATATGATATTCATATAGAGTATATATACCTTTGACATATGTGCAGATATTCCATATGCATTTCCAACTGGATCGATGTGAAGAAAATCACTGTTATAAAATCTCTGATTTGTGTCATGTCTTCTCCAGCTGTGTTTTAAAATGTTCACCAGTGTCACTCAGAACAAATATTCATGAGCATGTCCCAAGAAATTGCTTTTAAGCATCAGCTGTCACCTTAAAACCCACACCACCTAGGCTCAACCCCAAGAAAATTCCAATATTCTGTTACCTTTAAAGACCTCGGAAAATATTCTCCTCATCAGTCTAGGGATATAAAATGTACAGCTCTCTATCTTTTCGAAAGCATAGGATCATTCACTTGTCGTTACAACATCTGTCCCCAGGCAATGATGCTGCCAGACTACAGGACAGCCTCCCTGGGTGTGGTCCTATGGTGGGGACCTCCTGTGTTCCGAGTCAGTGCGCTCTCAGTTCAGAGGCACAGCTGGCTCTGTCAAACACATTGATGAGAACTCTGGTTCCGAGCAGTTTAACTGGAGCAGCTCCTCAGTGTGAAGTGAAGGACACAGGTGGGTAACGTGGTTGAGCTGAGAGGCCTTCCGTATGTCCACCCTCCCCCTGTCCCTCACACCTCTTGACTCTGTAGCAAGAGGACGCCCGTGTCCACGCTCCCAGTGGAGAGAGGGAGGCAACAGTGGTGACAAACCAGCAGTGAAGTCTTCTGGGCTCAATTGTTAAGTGAGACTTCTGCTCTCTGTCACAACAGGGACCCCAAATGCTGTCACACAGCCATCATCACCATCAGTAACATGTGTCTATACTGAGCAGCACCAACACACCAGCACATTTCTTTCCCTTTACTGGGAGGATTTTGGCAAGGGATGTTCCCCTTAGTTCATTGAACCTGAGCTTGGACATTGCTTTGGGTTCAGCTTTATATGAACGCTGTCTTTCTATTTGTCATTGTATATTTTCCTAAATTTTTATTTGATTGCTCACAAGTCAGAACAAATCAAGGTTGCGTACTTATGGTGGGAACTTTTTCATTGCTTTTGTGAAAAAAGAGCAAGCTAGAAGTAAGGCTGAGACCAATGGAAGAATACAAAGTGGACTGCAGCTTATTCAGCTTTTCTGCCTCGGGTGGGTGAGTGAGAGAGTGAGTGCACGAGCAGTGCGAAGTTTATGCTTCGCCCTCACCCTCAAACACAATCACGTTTGTCTTCACCATCAGCATCGCCAGACGCAATCTGTCAGCACCGTTTGCACATGGTAGGACCGAATGGACACAACGCTCAACTCAGGGTTTCTGCGAGTGGTTGCGGGGAGTAGGGGTCAGCCTGAATGTCGCCCTAAGTCCAGCACAGTATGAGGCCCACAAACAAGCTTTAAGTACAAACTGAGGCTTCCCAGTCTTTCCCTAATCATGCAAAAATTAGAAAATAATGATATTTTATGGCATTGGGATAAATGGATAAGGGTGCTCTTGGCTTGAGGTCACTGGCCCAGGAACATTGGCAACTGTGCATCCTCCATGGCTGCCATAAGGCCGAGGAGAGCAGTTTCAGCGTGCATATGGCAGGCACATCTGCGGTAGGACACTGCACTGCCACCTGCCACTGAGAAGTGCCAATGCGAGTCACCTACACGGAGGAAACCCATGTGACCCTACTGACAAAATGCTATGCCTATATGCTATTTGAAATATGCCCTAAATTAAGGAATGCACCTAAATATTCCATAGAATGCCAACTTTATTGATGGTTCCCTAACTTTCTTGATTGTTCTCTAACTTAAAACCACAGAGAGACTGGAGGGAAATGACATGGCGCCAAGGTTTTCTTACTATTGATGTCCCTAAACCATGGACCCGCTGTTTTCAGGGTACCCAGGAATTTGGTGGGAACACTTCTACTTAGAAATCTCCAGTGAGATAAATCCCAGTCACATCCAAATAGCCCATCATGTGGCCCACTGGACCTGGTGGCCTCAGAGGGAGACTTTGGGAAGGCAGCTAAACGGTGTTGTCTGGGGGTTTTCAGATTGTAGCAGTACTTGACAATTGTTTTAAAAGGTCATAAAACAAGGGGTGGAAACCACACCCTATATAGAGTATAATGTGAGGATGTTTCTCAGGAGAAACTCCCAAGGTACTTGTCTTTCAAGCTGAAAGTCTGGAGCCACTTGTTCTGAAAAGTGTTCTGTTGTGCTTCCCCCGAAACCCCTTCCCCAGAAAGCATCTGGTTCCCTCTTCCGTCACATTCCCCTGCACCGTGTGGTGACTGTCTCTTAACCATACAAACTCCTTAAGATTTGAGACCGTGTCGGATGCACTTCTGAATATACAGCACCTGGCAAGTGCCCGATAGACTATCAAATGACCGATGATGTGGAATATGAAATTTGGGGAATATTTCCGTTCTATTGTATGCTCTATATACCCATTACGAATGATACATGGGTATATTTTAAACTCGCTAGGCTGCCCTCAATTTACAAACATTGCTTTCCAAAAGTTCATTTTCTTAATTCAGTAGTGGAGAGCTTGGAAGGGGTTTCTTGGAAGATTTTTAGACGTGGTAGGTAGGTTCCCACCCAAGCTATAAAATTCCCTGTAACCACATCACAAGACTTATGTAACAAGCTTGAAATCTGGACTTGGGCTGCAGGGTCTCATAATGCAAAACTGAAGGGACATGGTCTGTCGTTTCCCATCTATATAGGAGTGGCCTTTGTCAGAATTCTGGAAAGAGAAATACTCGAGAGTCTCCCATTTGTTTTAGAATAGTATTTTGCCTCATACTAGGTCTATCCTATTTCCTAAAAGTGTTCCTTTTAACTCCAATTGTAACATGAATGTCCTCCCTGTGCTAGATCTGATGCTTGCATTCAGCACAAAACGAAATGGTCAAAATGAATTCCACAAAAGTGCCTGCCTTCTCTGCGATGCTTCCCCTGCGGAGTGGCAGTTGAGGTTAGTCCTCTACACTGTCCTTGATTTTCCCAGATTTTGCCTAGCTTTGAGGATCCATAGTTTCTCTCAATGCTCTGGTATTTCATTCTGACTTTCTTGGAAACAGAAACATCAGTGCTGCCTTCAGCCTGGGCAGGAGTGACTCTCTGTGTTGCTCCAGGTCGTTTCTTTATAAACTGGGAATGTGCAAACCTGGTACTGTCTGAGCTCCAGCAGGGTGACTGACCCTCCCTGCCCTCAGGCCCTGGAATGCCCGCTTCTCTCAGCCTTCAGAAGGCCTCTCCTGCCACGCCCACCAACAGCCTGGGGGACCCGGGAGCCACCTTGGGGTGGGGAGGCTTGATTAAGGACACAGGGCCGCCTGGCTGTGGTTGCCGGGTGGCTTTGCCAAGGTTGTACAGCTGGTTGCCTGTGTGTTGGAAGATTCAGATGCCCCCTGCTGTCCTCTGGTTGCCAGGGACAGCAGTTCCTGTGGGTTTTAAAGAGAGCACAATTTATCTTTTCTCAGAGGCATCCTTGTTCCTTCGCTTCTGGCGGGCCGGCTCCGCTCAGGTTGTGGTTACGTAACGCTGCATCCTGAGCCATCTGTCTTCCCCCGGGGCCGGCTGATTTACAAGCGAGGCTGCAGACAGTGTTTGGAGCTGTCAGAGCTTGGATTGCACTTAGATTTGAACCTCCAAAATACTCTGTGCTGTGTTCATTTTCTTTCACGGGCAAACGTTCCGTGCATTTTTCCCCCTTTCCTTTTACCCGGAGTGTTTGTTTACCATAAAGTTGTATAATAGCATGGCGATTTCTTTAACTCTCTTAATCTCCTCAAATGAAGATTGTTTTTGCTTCTATTCAGCTGCTCTCTCGAAGGCTGCTAGAGGTTCTTCAAATTTATGCTTTTATTAAATATTTAAACGTGTATTTTCAGGGATGGAACATACTCCCTGCTCAGGGCTATGCCAGTAGATTTATCTCCTCTGCCAGTGGGGGATGAGTTTATGAAAGTCAGTGAAGTGTCTCCACCGTAGCTGGCAGCAAATGGAGATATCTGAGGTTTTATGTTATTTGAAGCCTCAGATTGGCCCTTATCTTAGAAGACCCTTGGGCTGGCGCAGTGGCCCAGGTCTGTGAAATTCTGGGGTCGGCACCACAGAATTAAAGCAAAATGAATAATGCATGCTGATTTAAAGTAAAATGTGTACTGCTGAAATAAAATGGTAACATTTAAATTCTTGCAACCAAGGCAAAATCTTTTATTCAGTGAACAGAGCTCCAGCAAGTCAACTTTGCAAATGAGATCATCTTTAACATTTCGGTGGCACATCACGGCCCTTCCAAGTGCTCTCTCAGCACCTGCCATGTGCTCAGCCTGGTTGTGGAGAGGGGCTCCTTCCAGCGACAACATACTGAAGGGTCCCTGCGACTCTGCCCGATATCGAGGGCTGAGCCCAGTCTTGTCAGGACACCGTGGTTTTTCTTCTGAGTGTGCCTCTTTCCCCGTCCGTGACCTCCAGGGTAAAGGGCGTTATCTTCTAAAAAGGAGAACAGAGCACAGGAGGGAAGACAGATGCTTTGGTGTCAAGCAAGAAGAGGGAAATACCCAGCTAAAGTGACACAGAGCAAGAGACAAGATCAAACGTGAAATCATTTCTTTAGCCAGACTTAAATGTAACAAGTGATGATAATATCTAAAGGCAACTCAAAAGTAGTGGTCATAATAATTGTCTTTGCAGCCTTCCAGCTTCTCTACGCCTTTATTTTCCTGCCACCTGATGATTTCCCCTCCTCCTCGTCTGAGCATTAGTAGGGCCCTTATCCAGTGATTGGCCATTAGTCCTTAAGTGAATGCATTGAACCTGACCTCGTGGTCCAAAAAAGAGTGAGTAGATACTTGCCTTGATTACTATACCTGACTTTCCCTGGAAACAGCCTGCTGCTGAACAGACTGCATCTTGCCTCCTTCCCTTCACTTCCATAAATAGGTACCTGATACCTGCTGCTAAATCGTCCTCAAACTGCCTTCCTGCCTACCTGTCTGCCGCCTCCCATTAGCATTACACTGCCTTAGTTCCCACTCCGTGCCTGCATACATCTGCCCTTATTTCCCACTGCCGGATTCATCCCCAGGCCCCTCAGCCCAGCACTCACACGCGCAGCTCAAAGTAGACTTGTCCAGATATCGTCTCTTTGTAAGATTCGTGATCCCTCAGTGTGGGTGGACCTAGTCCCACTGCTGCCACTAACGACTACACCGTGGTTTAAAATATCTTCTCTTCTAAATGACTGAAGTCCTTGTGCAAATCATAAATTAATATTGTTTATATAGTTCAAATACCTTCTATGCCCCCGTTTTGCTTACTTCTGGAGTTTCAAAGCAGTCATTTGCCTCTTCCTGGAAGAACCTAAAACACGCTCCTCCTAGATCAAAGCCGCTGCTCTGAAGCACTGATTTCTCTCCCGGGAGCGGCTCCTCTCGCTCCTGTGTGTGACCGCCCCACCTCACCAAGGTCACGGATAGTTTTATGTACTCCATACCTATGCTGCCCTGCTTTTGGTGACTCCTGTCTTCACATCTATGGGTTTGACGCTAGGTGAGTGAGTTAATCGCTGAGCCTCCTTTGAACAGACCAGGGTTATTTTTATGCACACCATATGTTAAAACATTTCACCTCACACGTAGATATATATAAACAAATAACTTTTCTCACTGTTCCTGATTGCAGTCAACTCGAAGAAACAAGACTAGCACTAATTCTGGAACAAAATAAGGGTGCTAAGCTAGGTGTTAAATCACATGATACTGTCAATAAGAAACCAAGAAGTACAGGGACGTATGAGAAGAATGAAGGGAATAAGTGTCATGAACAGGTGGTCTCGAGGACTAGAAGGATTTGGGAGAAGAAAAGAATGGAGGACTTGCAGGGAAGGGGAACAGTCACATATTGCCATAAAAAAAGCAGGGGTGTGATTTTTGGGAGGAGGAGAGGGCATTTAGGAGATTGGCTGACAAACACATGACAGAAAGTGATGGTCCCGTCATTTTTTTTTCTTTAATAAAAGATTAGGTATTTTTTTCCTTCTATGACTCCTCTTTATTGGTATTAAACTTAGAGCATACATATGATTTAGAATAAGATTTTTAAAAAAGAAGTCATAAGTGAGCAGTTTACATGGGTACACATGAATGGCACTTGTATTCCAGGTGGGAGGAGTTGGGGTAAAATAGGTTGGAGTTCCCATTTAGCTTCATTGTACCACACACCAATGATAAAAGGCGTACCTTGGAGCTATTGCAGGTTTGGCTCCAGACACCACAATAAAATGAGCCACACGAATTTTTTGGTTTCCCAGTGCATATAAAAGTTACTTTTTCACTACATTGTAGTCCATTAAGTGTGCAATAGCATTATGTATGAGAAACAATGCCCGTACCTTAATTTAAAAAATATTTCATTGCTAAAAGTGCTAGCCATCATCTGGGCTTTGAGCAAGTCATGATGTTTTTGCTCCTGGAGGGACTTGTCTCGCTGTTGATGAAAATGCCTCTCGGTGAAGTGCAATAAAGTCAGGAAAGCGTGTGCCAAACCGTCCTTTGTTCTCATGGTGTTTTCTCTCCCCGTATTTCCCCATGGGCAGGCATTGCGCACTGAGTATTTTGGCGCATCTCAGCCCATCAATAACCGATATTGCGGCTGGACCAGCCCTTGTGGTTCTTGGTGATTGCAAGATGCCCTTCAGCAATAACCAGCGGGGAACTTTAAAAAAAAATGAAAGTGTATTATTTGAAAGACCTGGAAATCACGCAGCACACCTGGGCCCACACACTAAGCTCACAGGTACAGAGAGAGAGAGAGAAAACGCAGGCATGGGCTTTCTTTGGGTTCAGGGGGAGGGGTCTAGGGGTTTGTGAGCTCAGTCCTTATTGGTGAATTTAAAACAAGAGTGGGAATGTAAAGTGGAGGAAAAAAACACAAGAGGCCAGCTGGTCAGTTACTGAAATCAACCAAGATCTCTAATAGAAAGGCACCTCAGTGCAGGGAGGTGGTCTGGCTCCTTATCTAGAGGCCTGCAATGCATTGCCATCTTTAAAGTGGATGCCTCTTTCAAGTGAATAATTTGGCAATCAGAGCTTAAGTCAGACACCTGCATTACAAAAAAGGAAAAAAAAAAAAAAACCTGTCAGGGCTTATACTACAGTGAATCAACCTCATAAATGACCTGAAAGAAGTAAAATGAGGTTGCACAATGCTTAAAAAAATCCATTGTCAACAATACAATTCTTCAGATTATGAAGGGAGATATAAAACCTTAACAAATACATGATTTAAAATTATTTTATCGAGATGTTGCATGCATATTAATGCATATCATTATATTGCCAGCTGGTATTTATTTTTAAAAGATTTTTGAATTCTACTTGTGAAAAACAGTTTTCAAAATGGTATTCTTGCTCATTGCCTCTTAAAAATTGTACAGTTTTCTTACATCATAGCTTTTGTCAGCAATAATATGATAGATATTCTGAAGAACTTTTTATTGATTATAAGAATGTAAGGACCAGTAATTGAATCAATATATGGATGAAGGGTAGGGATATACGAGAAAGGCAACACATCTTGGCTGATCAGGACGATGAGGATGCTGATGAGAACTGAGGAAACTGGGGAGAGAAATTATACTGTGAATAATGGATTGGTCTTGGTTATACTAAATTAGCAGTAATGTCAGGAAAATCAAGTGGAAGTACTCAGGAGGTGAGTTGATGACCATAGAGTGACCATCTTGACTTATGACATGTTTCATGGAGCACGTGAGCAATATCAGGGAGAGATACAATAAGCAGTGAGAGTCTGTCAGAGTCCCCCCTAAGAGTCCTCAGTGAGATTCAACTGTCATTAATGAAGAAAACCAATGACCTGAGATAGACCATTGCCAAGAACATTGACATTTCAGAATATTTCCAGAGTGGAATGTGAAAGTGTAGAGGAAATCAAGGATAAGAAATTTGGGATCCATATTTTTTAAACAGTGAGGGGAGTGAGTGGCAAGGAGGGTTTAGACTTAGCCTTCCAACACCCCCGTCAATGCACTTGTGTAAGAAGAGAAGAAGGTAGCAACCTGAAGACGGAAGGATGCTTGATCCGGTGAAGAGGAGATGGCAGATTAAGTATCAGTATGAGAAGATTGAAATTTATATATGTTTAAAATAAGAAATGCTGAATTTGTGAAATTATGTTTGGCTTTCTGCTTAGGTCGGTTTGGTACTTGTAATTTCAAAGCAACTCAAGAAATAATTTTAAAACTCATAATGTAGCCTATCTATTCTAGAAAAATCAACAAAAACCTATTATTAATTTAAATTACAGGAATCAAAACCAATGTGCTAGTAGCTATGGTATAGAGTAGGAAACCCAAGGATTAAGATCCTAATGTTTGAATGAAGGGAAGCCGGTCCGTAGCAGAAGACCACACAACACTGGACCATAGGAACCGACCTTTTAATCTCTTCTCTCTGACACTAAATTGCCCGAAATAGCACAGCTATTAACAGTAGGACTTAAACCCAGAAGATCTGGCTCTAAAACATCAAGATCAATTTTTTTTAAAGATTTTATTTATTTATTTAATTTTAGACAGAAGGGAATGGAGGGAGAAAGAGAGGGAGAGAAACATCAATGTGTGGTTGCCTCTCACATGGCCCCCACTGGGGACCTGGCCTGCAACCCAGGCATGTGCCCTGACTGGGAATCGAACCGGCGCCACTTTGGTTCACAGCCTGCGCTCAATCCACTGAGCTATACCAGCCAGGGCTTCAAGATCAGTTTTGAGTCCCCTGCTTCCATCTGTAGATGACATTGAGCAATCAGTGTCTAGACTAGTCTGTCATTGTTCGGTCCCCTTCCAAAGCAGAAACGTGAGGTGTTTAATATTCCCTTCAGATATAGCAGATCAGCTACACTCATTCAAACTGGTAACTTCAAAATGATGTATATCTATTAATTAATAATTGACCTTGAATTGTCTTAGAAGGACTGCTAATACAGACAGAAATATAAACAATACTTATTCCCAGTGCCTAGGACTAAGAGAAAATTTGGAAATAGCATTGAAGGGAGTTCAGCAGCTAAGCCAGGGATTCCTCTTGTACGGTACATTGAAACACCATAGAACTGGCCTCATCTTTTTTTTTACCTTCCATGTATATGGATTCCTATCCGGTCCTGTATCTATAAGTGATTACTGAACTTAGTTTTTAGTGAGATATGCATCTTTCATTCTATATTCTGGGAAGGTACAGGTAAAGGAATGTACTTTTGGTTTTGGTAACGTATCAGTACTTGTCTTCGAAACAAAGTTCACTCAAAGAGGCTATAAAAGTGAGTGTTGTAAAGGAATTGGTAGGATTAAGGGAAAAAGAAGTTACACAGCATGCTTGCATGATAGCACCACCCCCGGGTCTGAGGGACAAAGAGAGGGAAAAGTTAACAGAACCTAAAGAAGCTACAGTAGTTAGTCTATTGCAAAGGAGATCTGCCCATCCTCAGTAAACAAACAAACAAACAAACAAACAGGAAAGGAAAAATCCCTCCAGCAATCCTAGTCATGACTCCACAGTGCTGGGCCAAGGAAACATACCCCCAGCCCCTGGACCTTGCTTTCCTTTCCCACTCTGCTCTCCCGCCAGTGCCCCCCGCTCCCCGCCCCCCGTGGCTACGCCAACCAGAAGGCAGGAGACAGAGTCTCTGATGTAGACCTGGGGTTGTTTCCCAGGGCACCACAAGCAGGTGAGGGGAGTGGATCCGAGATGCAAACGGAAAGTGCCCATTGCGGATAATGACTGTGAATGAGGTTAAAGCGAAGTCATCTTTTTGTGGACCAGAGCTGGTAATAGCTGATGGGCAAATACTTGATAATTATTCTTTAAATTAAAAGGCTGTGGGGAGCAGAGCTTCTGTTAATAACACCCTCAGAGTCCGAAAAGTGAACTTCATTGTCCAAATCTGGGGTCTGGGCTGTGACCATTGCAGTGATGGTTTGCGCCTTAAGGACCCTGGGCCAAGGTGGATAGGCTCTCAGAGGGGAAACCAGCAGGAAGCCAGTGGCTTTCTGTGTACAGAGAAACTCCCATGAGGGTAAAGTAGATGCAATCAGCAGAGAAGAGGAGGTTACTTCGTGGTCAATGAACTTCTTTAGGGTATTGGAAACGAGAGAGCTCAAAAATTTTTTGCAAATGAGCTGGCCACATTTCTTTCAAACCAATTAAGCATACCTCGGATTGAAAATGATTGTGAGCAGTGTTTTTCTCATTTTAAATCTGGGGATTGAGGTTCATTTGTGAAAAATCAATGTAACCACATTTATCCTTGGCCTAGTATTGAAAAAAAAAGTTACAGTGAAATGACTTTAGCCTTTTGAAGCTGTGGGTTGCATGAGTGATACTGACTTGATGGAAATTTCAGGTTAAGTGTATGAAATGGCAATTCAATAACGATGTGGAATTTGGGGTGGGGGGAAGGGGCAATTCATCTGAAGACACATAGGTAATTCATGTGCAAAACCTGCGATTGTGTTCCAGGAAACGATGTGACCCTGAAATGTTCGTGGGGTTGGCCCATTTTCACAGCCCAGCACATTTTCAGCTGGGAACGCAGCGCGGCGAGGCCAGTGTTGATGACAGCAAACCTTGCGAAACCCAGCCCCGACAAAGTGTTCCCCTTCTGTTTTCCTACTCTCAAGAAAAGACTTCAGGCATTTATTTGAAATTTGTCTCTTAATCTGTTTTCCATTGATGGCAGCAACTGAGAAAAGTTTTTAGTTGGAAAAAGTCAAGTCAAACCAGTTTTGTGCGCAGAAAGCATACAAATTGGCTATTTAAAAAAAAAATCAGTACTTAACCATATGCTTTGAATTCAGAAGTGGGATTACATACTAAAAGGTTGCAATATCCTTAAAATACCCTGGGTGTGTGCACTGCATATGAGCATGCATGGATGTGTACACGTGTGTGTGCTCAGGTCATGTGTGCATGTGTTTGGGTGTAGGTGTGTTGTGTGCCCACATGTGTGGGTGTATATGTGTGTAGGAGGTGCATGTGTGTTCACAGGCACCGTGAACACAGATGACCCTCAACAGGAAGAGTGTGATGGTGACAGTCACCACAGAGTCCTCCACAATTCCCCACAGAGGTCATTCTTAAGGAAATTGGAGAGACAGACTCACTCTAAATATGCTATAAGGGAACATGTACAGAGCCTTATAAAGCATAGAAAAGATTTCAACAAAATATCTTTAATAAATAACACTTGAACAAATATGACCTTTTAAAACAAAAATATGGGCTTGAGCAGTATTTCTTGAAGTGCAAGAAATTCAGCACTCGCGACTATATGTGTGTGAGAAAAATGTTCTACAGACTAACTATGCATACGAGGAAAAGAATAAAGTAAGAGCTCCCCCTGCCCCGCACCCCTCTCCAGGTAGTTGGCTGAATTCGAAGTAGCTATAATGACGGCTTCATTGTCTCAGTTGCAGGCAGATGCATTCACAACATTAGTGTGCGGTTCTCTTTTGCTTTGTTTGTTGCAGCAATGTGTGTGTACACGTGGCACGAACCCAGGTGTTCTCACGTGGACTGAAGCCTGAAAGCACATGGCCATCCTTCAGGTCTCAGTGAGCCCTGGCTCTAGCAAGGGGTGAACATGCTGCCGCCGTTCCCCACACCTCAGACAAGGTGCTTTGTTTCAGGTGCCGCCGGTGAAGCATGTGGAAGGGATCCATGTGGATGTTGAAGGGGCCATTCGGCGATGTTACTTTATGTTGTGACCAAGATTGAGTGAGGAGTGACATATCCTAAGACCCCACCTCAATCTGGCCTTGTTTGAGGGAGGCCACTTACCTCTCAGTGCTCACAGTCTCTTGGAACCACAATATATTTTTCTTAAAATGCAGGTGTGTCCTTTGCTCACGTCCCTACCCATGTCATAGCTAAGTGAATTGCCATACAACCTTCCCCAGATCTGTTGTTGAACCTTGAGGCAGAAACATGTACTCCAAGGTCTCTGGGTCACAGTAGTGTTTCCAATTAACCAATAAAATCTCACAAGTGTTGCATCAGTGGGAGGAGAATTTGGGGCAGTGCCTTATCTCGGTGCTGCCCTGGCAGCCTCCGTACTCACCCACACTGAGCAGTCAGAGCTGCCTGGTCAGAGCAAGTGTGACACCAGCCTGTGACCACATGGGGTTTCGCTCCTTTTTAAGCAGGGAAGGCCACCAGCTGGGACTCTTGGGTCAGGCTTGAGGTGGAAAAAGAAGGAAACTTTCTTTTCTCACATTTGCTCCCGTATGTCTGGTCACAGGCATTCCCTCGACCTTTGGGGAAGCGGTAATGGGAAAGGGTGGAATGGAGGGAAGAAGAGAGTGGAACCATAGCTGCAAACACAGGGCTCATAGCCTTCACGGAGCTGCTGGTCGACACAGGTTTTCATCTGGCCACCACGGCAGGCGTAGAGGGCTGCCGAAACTTTATAGACTTCTAGTAGAAAATGTCTGTGTGCTAGCTCTCCACCCCTTCATCCCCCATCTTGGAAAGCTTCTTCTGTAATTATAGATAAATCCAAAATTAAATTTCTGGGATACTGTTCTCTTAGAATTCCTGTCACGTTCCATGATTAATAATTTTTTAGTTAAAGTAATTAGGCAAACATTTTGATAAGAATTCCCATAGCATGGTCACTGTGAACTCCTAAGAGGCAGCCTATGGTTGTTCGGACAATGGCTAGATTCAGGCAGAAATTTTAGTTTTTTCATTTTTTAATGAGATCAGGAAGCATAGACAGGTTGGTGATGTCCTGTGGCTTTCATCGCACCTTACATTCTTTTGTCACTTATCACATTGTATGTAGTAATTTCTGAATTCTTCAATCCACAGAATGCATTTAAAAATTAAAATATTTGCATCAATCATTGGGCTCATTGGATAAGTTGCTTATAGCTAGAGGCAATTGGTCCCCAGCTCCGGCCATCCAGGGCCCAGCTGGCGTCCCTGGCTCGAAGTTTATTGAGTTGAGCTCCTCGCAGGCTTTAAGAACATCTCTGCTGCCTGCAGAGCAATGAGAGGGTGGCCATTTCTGTTCTTTAGAAGGTTCGGTGTCCCTTTTGCACATGCATGTTGTGAAGCACTAACAAGTGAACAATCCTCTGCAAACTGATTAAAACTGTCGTGGTAAAGAGACCTGAATTGACTTGATGACACCTCGATCCCAGCCCATGCAGTTTCATTCACACTGTGACACTTATTGGCCACACCTGATTAACCTTTTTACTCTCTGCTGTGTGCAGGTTGCCTTGGGAGCTCCCCTGTCACTGCAGTTCTCTAGCATAGTGATGTCTCCCCATATCTTGATGTTTCAAGAGACAATGAAAACATGCAACAGCTTTTGTTTCCTCCATTCCAAGCTCCTTGATTCCAAAGGCCTGTGTGATTCATCATGATTCTGTGAGCCTTAACTCTGAAAGCACAAAACCCAGAAAAGTTAGGAAAGTACATTGCATTCCAACTATCCAGGAATATTGAATTTGAGTATGAAGATCCCAGACTTTGATTCTGTATCAGTCAGAATAGGTGTAATACCAAAATCCATTAGTCAGTAAACTGCATGTCCATCATGATGTAGCAAGAGGGTTCCCCTCATCATAGACACTCAGGGACCCAGGATGCTGATGGCCGCATCTCACCTCATGCTTCCACCATGCAGAGTCAGGGAATAGACAGAATGCCAAAGCACGTGCTGGTACTCAAAGCTTCTGACCAAATATCACACATAGGTCCTCTGCTCAGATTTCATGGGCTTAACAAGTCACACGGGTATGAGTAGAATATTTCACAGTCAGGGACAGCAAATATTCATGAACAATCCTGTAGTATACTATTGGCTGCCTGGCCCCATTAGCAGAAAGAAGATATCCATTCATTCAACAAACACTTTCGAGCACCTGTCCTGTGTCAGGGCTGTCTGAGACTCTTACAGTACATCAAAGGACCACACGTACAAAGATCCTTCCCTTATGGAGTTTATATTTTAGTGAAAAGAGAGAGACAATACACAATGAAAGTAATGTATATATATGCAATATATTGCTTGTTAGATGATGATAAGGGCTATGAAAAAAAGAACCAGTTTGGAGGAGGGGAGGTAGAATGTGATTGGGAGTGCCAGAGGAAGAAGGATGGCAATTTTAAATAGGATTGTCATGGAAGGACCCAGTAGGCAAATAAGATTTAAGAAAAGGCTTGAAGTAGGTCAGGGGGTTATCCATATGCCAACTGATGCTAGAGGGCTTCCCAGTGTTTTATTTTCAGTGAGTTAGGAAAGCATTGATGGGTTTGGGAGAGAGGAGCGACATGGTAACTGTTAAACCTCACGTCCTGGAGGTAGAAATTGAGCTTCACACTTTGCCATACTCCTCACTGCACCCTTGTACTTACACCAGCCCTACCACACTCACTTAAGATCTGCAGACATTTCAGTTTATGAACCCTGGTCTAGGAATAATAATTTCTTATGATGTTTTAAGTTTTATGCTTTGATAGCTCTACTAGTGCTTAAAGCTCAAATGTTCCAAATGCAAAAAAATTCATCATTTCTGCACTCTTTTAAAAAAAAACAAGAAGTCAAGGCTTTAATCTATATTACATTTATACTGTACTCAAACAGGCTAATGATATTGTAGCCTAAGGAGATATCCGGGAGAAAAAAAATAGTTTTATGATTTAACTAGAATGCAAATTTTAAAGCTTTAGAAGATTGTTGATAATTACCCTCAGAGAACACCTATTTCTAAGCCCAAGTCGTGCTATATGCCATTCAATCAGAAGGATGTAGATGTGAGGATAATATTTAATTCATTTCTCTCATTTCCATATCTTTGGAGCTTTTGCTCTAAATATTAGCTATCTGTGATGCTAACAAATACTAACTTTGAAGATTCCAAAGGTTTTCTTTGTTCTTTTTTAGCTCTCTCTTGAAAAACACTCCTCTTCCTTTTGCACATTTAGGAAGCAAACCTGAAGCTAGCATTTTAAACTTCCTTTAGCCAGAGTTCCATTTCTTTACACATAACATGGCTGGTCTTCACAAAGCCCCAGAGCTTGCCAGCTCCCTTTCTCATTGGACTCAAGGTAGGAGGGAGGGAGATGAAGCAAACTGGGGATTAGTGAGATCTTGTGAGCATGGCAGAAAATATTTCCAATTTTAATTTATTAGGCTCATATCTACAAAGAAACCATAAACTCAAAAAGCTTACTTCATTCACATATTTTCTGGCCAACTAAACATTACACTCTTGCCAAGTAAATATGCTTCCTTTATTTCTCTCACTTCTGCTGACATACAAAGTTTTGGGGGGAAGACTTAATTATAATTAGAATCAGAAAGCAGCTGATCCAGCCAGAACTGTTGATGGAGACAGGGCTTTTGGTAGCTGGATCTTGCCTTTTTTTTTTTTTTTTTTTTGTATTTCCCTCGTTTTGCTATAGGCGAAAGTGGGGAAGCATGCTCATTTGGCACCAGAGAGCTCCCCTCACACTGGGATTCTCTCACTGTTGGGAAAAGAAAAACTAGGACTCTGTGTACTATTCCTACCAACACGGATGCTGCTGACCTTGGAGGTTTCAAAAGAATAAATGTTGTTTTATGATTTCAATAATAGCTGCTGCAGTGAAAAATGATTTAAATTCCTGATGAATTATTTAGAAAAATAATTTTTGCAATCTGTTCACCTTCGCACTTCTACCCAGAAATGAAATCATTGAAGATGTGGAGAAAATACAGACCTGCTGGAGTCGTGAGTTTGGGGGAGAAGAGGGTGTAACCATTAGACAGCTGCCAGCTCTCGCCTTGCTGTTCACTTCCGTTCTGTGTAATCTTCTTCATGACGCTCTTATTTATGTTGACACTGAATGAGGGCTAAAAATATGCTAAGCCCTCTGTGGCACGAAGAAAGAGCAAAGCCCTTTCTTTGGGTCTCACATCACAAAAGAAATGGGCATAAAGATAAAATTTTAAAACTGGAGACCTGACTATAGAATTACAAAATGAATTCCACCAGCCACTCTGAAAACAACAGAAAATACCACTGCTCTCCAAATAAAAAATAAAACAACCCATAGTGAGGCTTATAACTGATCATCAGATCATATATACTAGAATTGGTAAAAATTATTTTTCAATGACTATATGCTTATTAATTCAAATGCCCTCATTCAAAAACAATTCATTGCATTATTGCAAAGTCCTGGAATAGGTTCTGTGTACAATAAAAATATGTTTCCATAATTTTTATGACCTAAAGGAATTTCTGGTCTGGTAAGAAAGATAAAGACAAAATATGCACAAGATAATACCACATACTTAATAATAGGAAGTCAGTGACTCTTCCCACCCAAATACCATGCATGTGTCTCCCTCCCCCAACCTTTGTTTGGACTACATCAAGTCCTTACTGGTCTCCTGACTTACGTCTTGCTTCTCTCTCATCCAGTTTATATTTCAGCACCTGGTGGGCTTTTCTCATCAGGAGAAGGCCAGAAGAGTAAGTAGGACTTAGTCACCAGAACGGAACTAAGAATGTCCTCAGAAGAAATTCACTTGCGTACGCACATGAAAGGCAAACTAGTACATCCGAGGAAATGACACATGTCCCTGTGCCTCGATGCTGGGTTATAAAAAGAAGGAGGTGGTGAGAGATGAGGTGGGAGACGCAGGCAAGGTCGTGCAGGTTAGGGAAGGAGGGTGTGGTGTCCCTAACATGAGAATGACGGTAGGCATGGGAGTTTTGGATAGGTGCATGGTAGCCTTTCATCTCCTACTTTCCACCCGTCTGTCCCTGTAGAACACTTAACTCTCTCTGAATAATGCTCTTTTATGATTTCCTTTCCATGTCTGTAAATGAGAATCAGATTTCAGGATCCAGATCTGTGACAGATGGCATTAATACAGACAGATATTTTTCCTTTTAGATGCAACTTGTCTGTGCTGGGTAAAATATTAAAAACCAAATTACAATACTGTAATATTCACTTAGAGGGAAAAAGGAAGCCCTCAAGTCCTGGGAGGAAAGTGGGATTTTGAAATCAGAGTAGTGAGTGTCTAAGCTGATGCTAAGGCATATCTAACCCAGATAAAAGGTCTAATGGCTAAAAACTAAAATTTTGATTTCTTACAGGAAATCCCAAGCCGGAACTGTGTTAGTTTCCTAGAATGTCATAATAAATCATCACAAACTGAGCAGCTAAAAACAACAGAAACTGTTTTGCCACAGTTCTGGAGGCCAGAAGTCCCAAACTGAAGAGTTTGTAGTGTCTGTCCCTGCTGGAGGCTCTGAGGGAGCACCTGTCCCAGCCTCCTGCCCAGCATCTGGGGGGCTGACAACCTTTGGTGGCCCTCGGCTTGTAGCTGCATCACTGCAATTTCTGTCTCCATGGTCACAGGACTTCTTTCCTGTGTTTCTCTCAGTCTCCCTCCCCTTTCTCTTGTAAAGACACTAGTCACTGGGTTAAGGGCCCACCTTAATCCCGCAGGACCTCATCTTAACTTGATCACACCTGTAAAGACTCTATTTCCAAATAGGGTCACATTCACAGTTATTGGGGGTCATGACTTGAATATGTCATTCATATTCACTTTGGGGGACAGAATTTAACCCACTACAAGGATGTAAATATACATTGTTTCCCAGAGTAGCGAAATACCTATAGAGCTACATAAAAGCAGATACAAAAATCTCTCACTGTGACAGTTCTCGCCAATCAAGGCGCATGGGACTCCAACAAAAATATATATACAAAAACATCTGAAGATTAATTCACAGTAGAAAAAAAATTAGAGGAAACAAAGGAAATGTTCTATTACGAGGAAGAAATAACAATACAACAATAAGAAACAAAAAATTGAAATAATAAAAAATATCCCCAGGATTTGAAATTATGATAAGAACCTACTATAAAATAGTAAGTGAAGTATTTAAGGTATACAAGAAGAAACAGAAGATAAAAAGAAAGATGGGAAGACAAATAATGTGGACTTGGAAAAGAGAACATAGATACTCTAGGAAGAAAGTGTATATTTATATGTAGTTATTAAAATGAGCAAACAATACATTGGTTGAGTGATTGATTAAACATAGCCAAAGGAAAAAAAAACAGTACATTGGAAGGTGATTCTGGTGTAAGTGCTCAGAAAGAAGTTCAAGTAGATGAAGACACGTGTGTGCGCGCACACATATGGCTAAGGGGCATAGAGCTGAAGAAGAATATACCGTATTTATCCAAAATAATTCTAGAGAAAAAAAAAGAGAATTAGTGTAGAGGAGGTAATATTTAAAAGGTAATGGCTGATAATGTCCATAATTAAGAAAAGTCATAATCTTCAGATTGGTCCCTGAGCATCCCAGATGACCAACAGACGGCAGAATATCAAAGACAAACAAGAAAACTTAATTTTTTAAACAGCTTTACAAAACAACAGGAGCCCTATAGAGGAATAAAAGTAAGACTGGCCAGAAGACAATAGAACATTGTCAAGTACTAGGGAAAATAACAGTCAACTAGAATTCTATATCAGGTGATCTACCTTTCAAGAAGAAGGGTGAGAAAAACTAAACTGAAAAAAAGGTAAAAGAATGAGTCACTAGCAGTACAATTGCCATAATTTAGGAAGTAAAATGAAGCCCAGGAAAAAGAAAGAAGAGGAATACAAAGCAATAGAAATTATATAAAGTAAAATTACTAGCAATCTCGTCTAATGAACATAGGTATAAAAACAATGAAGGATACATTAGCACACCAAATGTAGCAGCATATGTTAAAAGTAGAGACGGGGATGGGGAGTGAGATGAATAAGCTGAGCACAGAGTCTTTTTAGGGCAGTGAATCTACTCTATATGACACTAAATTGATGCTTACATGCTATATATTTGTCCAAACTCATAGAATAACATCTCTGTGAGCCCTATTGCAAAATCTAGATCCTGCGTGATCATAATGTGTCAATATATGTTCATTGTCTGTAACAAATGTACCACTATGGGTGGATGCTAATAATGGGGGAGGCTATGCATGTGTGGTCAAAGTGTATATGGGAAATCTCTGTACCTTAATTTCAATTTTGCTGAGAATCTAACATTGCTCTTTGCTACGTCAACCTCAGAATTTTAAAAGAAATGGGATGGGATGGGATGGGATGAAAAGGATAGGATGTGATGGAATGGAATAGAATAGAATAGAATAGAATAGAATAGAATAGAATAGAATAGAATAGAATAGAATAAAAAAGAAATAGGAATATCAGAATATACCTCCATTTTGTTTCAGTTAAGTGCATGTAAAATATAGTCCAACTGTGGGTCCTTGTGAAAACAAGGTTGAAAAACACAGCCCTAGAGAAATTCTCATGCATGTGAGCAAGGAGACATATACAAGAATGCTAATGTATTTTACAGCAAAAATTTAAATGTGTAAATATTCATCAAAAGTAGAAAAGATAAATGGCAATAGACTCATTCAACTGGCAGAATACATTGAACTAACTCTACATATGTCAAATACATTATTTTGAATGAAAAGTCTAAGGCCAAGAGGGCATATAAAGTGTGACACCATTTTGATATATTTTACAAATCAAAATCATACATTTTATTTATTTTTAAAAAGATTTTATTATTATTATTTTTTTTAGAGCAAGGGGAAGGGAAGGAGAAAGAGAGAGAGAGAAACATCAATGTGTGGTTGCCCCTCACATACCTCCAAATGGGGACCTGGCCCACAACCCAAGAATGTGCTCTGACTAGGAATTGAACCGGTGACCCTTTGGTTAGCAGACCTGTGCACAATCCACTGAGCTACACCAGCCAGGGCCAAAAAAACCATACATTTTATGAGTACATGCCTAACAGGTAACTTCGGCAGAGGATGGAGTGAATGAGAACAGGAGGGAGGAAGGGAAATTAAACTGTTGACAGATAGTACTTTAATTCTCTTGGTAACATTTTAAAAATCAATATAAGGTCTTCAGAAAATTTGGCAAAATGTTGATGTTTATATCTATTTAGTGTTATATTCATTGCTGTACATATTATTTCAATGATTTTATAATTAAAATTAAAATTAATTGCTTGGTAGCAAAACAGTAACACAGGTATCATATCTGTTCCATATTCTCAGCATCTAGGGCATGCTAGGGATATAGTACATAGGACAGTTGAC